>JASCZW010006169.1:0-107425 GCA_034211315.2 Aedes japonicus | reverse complement strand
TGCAGGAACCTCGCGGAACCTGTGCAATTATTAGTCAAACCAATCGTCCTCCGTGACGCTGAAGTTGAAATCTGGATAATTTTGTTGATCGTATGGTCTCGCACCGACGACGGATCTTTCAAATATCTGCCCTATCAACTATTGATGGTAGTATAGAGGACTACCATGGTTGCAACGGGTAACGGGGAATCAGGGTTCGATTCCGGAGAGGGAGCCTGAGAAATGGCTACCACATCCAAGGAAGGCAGCAGGCGCGTAAATTACCCAATCCCGGCACGGGGAGGTAGTGACGAGAAATAACAATATAAGACTCTTTTATGATGTCTTATAATTGGAATGAGTTGAGCATAAATCCTTCAACAAGGATCAAGTGGAGGGCAAGTCTGGTGCCAGCAGCCGCGGTAATTCCAGCTCCACTAGCGTATATTAAAATTGTTGCGGTTAAAACGTTCGAAGTTTATTCTTGTCCAACACGGGTGCTACTCCTAATGTTGGCAGTAGGTCACTGGATTGTTGCGACTATAAGACTGGGTGCGCCGGTTCGCCTCGCGCGGCCGGCGTAGTGTGGCGCTGATGCCCTTCAACGGGTGCAGTGTATTCTCCACAAGCCCAGCTGCTATTACCTTGAACAAATTAGAGTGCTCTAAGCAGGCTATCCTACGGCCGAGAATAATCTTGCATGGAATAATGGAATATGACCTCGGTCTTAATATTCATTGGTTTGTAATCCAGATCAAGAGGTAATGATTAACAGAAGTAGTTGGGGGCATTAGTATTACGGCGCGAGAGGTGAAATTCGTAGACCGTCGTAAGACTAACTAAAGCGAAAGCATTTGCCATGGATGCTTTCATTAATCAAGAACGAAAGTTAGAGGATCGAAGGCGATTAGATACCGCCCTAGTTCTAACCGTAAACTATGCCAATTAGCAATTGGGAGACGCTACATTATGGTGCTCTCAGTAGCTTCCGGGAAACCAAAATTAGGTTCCGGGGGAAGTATGGTTGCAAAGTTGAAACTTAAAGGAATTGACGGAAGGGCACCACCAGGAGTGGAGCCTGCGGCTTAATTTGACTCAACACAGGAAAACTTACTAGGTCCGAGACGCACAGTTCTGTGGACGGACTCCGCACTGTATTGTCGTGGCTGTAGTCGGACGCTGGCACTACTCGAAGCAACAATCGATCCCAAAGACTGGACTTGATGGCCGCACTTCTTCGAACCTGAATGAGCCAAAACATCATGGAAACGTCTTTTCTGCCGATTCAAGTTCTCAGTCCTGTGTTCTCGTGGCTGCCGTCGGACTAACATCGGTTCAAATTCGTCGCTTTCAAGGTTGGCAAAATTCTGGACTCAGATGCGAGACTGAAGATGGCTACTGACGAAGCAGAATACCGCCGATATTGCTCACAAAGTGGGGTTGCGGTTCTACCTTGCAAAAGGATTCTGAGTGGCACACGGTCGATACTATACCTCTTAAGCAAACAATGGCCTTCAGTCGGACCGATTTAAGAAACGGGAGAGGAAACCAGAGAAGTAATATTGTTCTACGCGGTGGTGGAAACTGACATCGTTTCCAGTTGGATGAAAACTAGGACGTGTGACGACAACGGTAGTACGTTTCATTTTCAATAGTCAATGTAGAAGGGCGAAGCTTACCAATTATGATTTGCCAGTCTGCAAAGCAACACCATCGCTTAATTCAAGCCGAATACTCTACAGGAGGAGCTTCAGAGAGCTGAGCTAATTCTATGGAGACAAGCACAGTTCGACAGCTTCCCAGATGAAATGATTGCACTGACAAAGAATCTCCAGCAGTCTATTTTTGCAAATTTCAGACAACCACGTACTTTGGTCAGAACATCATCCCTCCAGAAAAGTCTACTTCTTTCTTTTAGCATTTCAAGCTTATCTATTTCACAATTCGCTTATTGCTTGCTCTCAACTAAGTGTTCTGAGTGCACTTCCACAGTTATTAATTGAGAGCTTTCGATGCCAGGTACCACTTTTGCATTAGTATGATTGTGTAGCAAGTACAATCATATCCTATGCCCAGGAGTCGAGAAATTTTCCTTTACGAAAAATTCCTAGACCAAACCGGGAATCGAACCCAGCCATCTCCAGCATGGTGTTGCTTTGTAGCTGCACCTTTACCGACTGAGCTAAGGGAGGGCCCTAAGTCAACGACAGAAACGACGTGGTTTATGGAATAACCCCCAAACGAAAGTGGGTGCTCTAAGGGTACTTGGACGGTTAAGGAAGAACGAAGACTGTCAACATAAGAAAATAACCGGAACTTCTCAAATTTTACCGAAATCCGTTAAATCGGATTACCGAATGTTCAGCTGATGAAAGTTTGGTAAAAAATTACCGAATACTGTTAAATTTTCTAAGTGTTTCATCCTGTTTAGTAAACCATGACATCACGAAGAAATTGATCCTACATTATCTCTATGGGAACGTCCATTAATAACGTCACGCAAAAATGACTTTTTATACCCTCGCTCCCCTTGTCACGGTTCTTGTATGGACCTTAAATTTTTTTTTGTATGGATCGTCACGTACACCCAGCCCCCCCCCCCCCTCACCCCTTACTGCGTAACATAATTAATGGATCTTCCCTATAGTGTATACAAGTTCAATCACGCAAATAGAGAAACTGTGTTCAATGAACTGTGGTAGAATTTCTCGATCGCGAAAGCCTGTGCTGCCATCTGGCAAGCAACGAAGGAGTGCATGTGGTGCAAGATGAATAGCTGTGCACTGTCTATCCCAATGATGGCACCGCTACCGGTTCAACGCACTACTCCTCACTTACGTCCCATCAGCGCGGTGGGAGTGGATTATCTTGGACCAGAAGGAGTGACGGTGGGATGTAGAAAGGAAAAGCAATGGGTTTGTCGTAATCACTTGTATGGTCTAGATGTGGTTCACAGCTTGATTACACATCCTGTCCAATGGCAATCAGAAGATTCACATGCAAGCGTGAATAATGCAACGAGCTTTTCGAGAAGCAATCGCGGCGATAATGAAGACGATTCAGAAGATCAACGAAGCGTATGTTGAAAAAGTAATTTCAGCCTCAACAGCGTGGTACTTCAATTCTTCTAGTGTTCCAATTCTTCTTGTGTTCCGCATATGGAAGTTCTGACAACATTGAACGAAGGAAGGGAATTGACGGACGAGATCCTGTCGACGAGACTGGCTGAAGCGGAAGACGCATGATTAACACTCGGTTGTTGACGTATATTCCTCAAGATGCAGCAGATGAAGACGTTATTACGCGGAATCACTCCCTAAGTAAAAAGCCAACGAGTGTGGATAAGCAGGTGGAAGGTTATGTGGACTTTGCGGAAACCTTACACAGTGTCTGACAAGCGGTTGTAATATTTAGCCAACAAGATTTGAGAACGTTGGTCGAAAGAATATCTACTTCACTTAATCATTGCACAGTGATTTGAGGAAACGATGCAATTTCAAGATCTTGTCTTCATAGTTGATGGGAAGGACATGAAGAACTGTGTGCAGAAGTAGTTCACATGAAAGTTGAAGGAGTGGATGGAAGGATCCATCACGTGGATGTAAGGACTGTTGGAGACACATTCAAGTAAATCCGGAGCTTCCGGTGTAAAAATCAGATGTTACGGGCAGAGGATTGTTCATACAGCTCTGCAATTGTCGGTATAACTGCCGTTGCCAAATTCCCACGACTGACAACTCATCGTGGGTCTAAAGAAGTCAATTTTTTGTGTAACAAAATTACATTATTTGTACGGAATTGTATTCGAACGTCAGTGAATCACAAATGCCCTGTCAATTAAGAGGACATCCAGATACCTTATACTCACGCAGGGTCTTCAGATAGGCGGTGGAGGACGGTTAGGGTGGTGGATTCGACTCCTGTCCGTTTGAGTTGTCTGGTCATAGAGTACTATTATGCTTGCCACACAATATTCAAATTCATGTATTGGAAAATGCATCACAAGCTCTCAGTTATTTACTATGGAAATGCATTTAGAACGCTAAGCTGAAAGCCGACAAAGACGTTCGCTACAGAAGCGTTTTCAGGCCTTAAAATCACTATTTGCCAAATTTGAATTTTGCACAGTTCACAAATAGTTTCAAAGCAGACCTTGATATTGATGTTAGTTTACGCTTTTTCCTAACAGCCACCCTAGTAAAGATTGGACTCGGAAAAAATGAGGCACTTTTTTATCACGTGGGTAAAAATTAATGAAATTTTGGGTTATACTAGTTTAGAGTGTTATGTTTATGTGTGCAAAATTTTATCAAGTATATTTCAAGATGAATTCGAAACAAGAAAAGCTACGCCAGCAAATCTTGGGCGCGGTGAACGATAATCCTTGGGATCCACCATTCCACCGTGTCCCGCGTTGTGGAGATGTTCCAGGAGACGAAGACCATCGAGCGGCGCGCTGGAAGCGGCCGAAACCCGAAAACGGAATACCCAGAGAAAGCGCGGTAGATAAGGCAGTATTTTAAGAATAACCCGAACCTTTCCACCCGAGACGTGGCCAAAAAGGTCAAGTCGTCGAAGTGGTTCGTCCAGCAGACCATGAAGTGGGCTGGGCTACGTGTTTTTAAGGTCAAGAAGGCGCCAAACCGGACTGACAAGCAAAACACGGTGGCCAAATTGCGTGCGCGGAAGTTGTACCGTAAGTGGCTGGTCAAGCCAGGCTGTCTAGTCATGAACGACGAGGCATACATCAAAACGGACACAAAACAAATCCCCGGCCTCGAGTTTTTGTCGGTACGTCCCGCATGAAGGTTCCGGAAAAGTTCCGGAACAGAAAGATGGACAAATTAGCGAAGAAGTACCTGTTGTGGCAGGCGATCTGCGAGTGCGGACGGTACAGCAAGCCGTTCGTTACAACCGGCACCATAAACGGGCAGATTTATCGAGAGGAATGCTTGCAGAAGCGCTTGCTGCCCTTCCTCATCTCTCACCGTGGTCCCACACTGTTCTGGCCGGATCTCGCTTCGTGTGATTACGCCAAGCCTGTAATGGATTGGTACGAAGCGAAGTTCCTTAAATACATTTCGGTTTTCAGCGTTGTGGGTCGTCGTCCGCTGTACGTAGTCGATCTCTGAAGTAACTACAAAATTTCATTTACCTATTAGGTATGTTATCAGTAGATCAGTAGCTATTAGGTATGTTATCAATGTATGATGTATGATCATGGCAAGTGTCGAGTGTTACTACTTCTCCAAGTGATTGATTGCTTGAATGTTATTTTGAAATCGGCAAATATAAGTGAATTCCTAAATCAATTCAAAGAATAGCACAACATCGCAGAGCACAGCATAGAACACATGCACTTAGACTGCGGGAAGTCACCGAGTTAAACCTATCAAATTTCATTATATGATTCGCTAAAACAGTTAAGTGTCGTAGGCCCGATTCTCTCTGAACAGCTGACTACGTAAACTAGCCCCGGCGAAGCCCCTTTTCCATAAGTTATGTTGAATAAACATTAGAATTTGAATTTTGAATTTTTCGCACGTTTCTTAGGATCCAACCTTCGAGAAAAACATTTGTCTGTGCTGTGCTTTGTGCCAAATAAAACGATGGTTTTTATGTTAATAATCACTTTCAGCTATCAAATGTGACTATGAAAGATAACATTGTAATTCTTCTAATTGAATATAAATTTTATTCGTGGGATCTTTTTCCATGTATTCTTATTTATCCCCAATCTTATACAGAAATCAACACTAAGCTAAACTCCTGAAACATAATGCTAGATGCTAGATAATTCACTTAGGAAGTTGCTAATGTGTTGTCTTGCTAGTTGTAGTTTTCTGCAACGTCAATCAACAGAGGGCGTTCTGTAAAGTCTTAGGAAGTTGCTAATGTGTTGTCTTGCTAGTTGTAGTTTTCTGCAACGTCAATCAACAGAGGGCGTTCTGTAAAGTCTTTTCCCATAAAACTTCTCAACTTAAATAAAAACATTGCCATAAACCTACGAGTTATTGACGACCGTCGGGTGAAACTTCGCACAGTAGTGTCTTGCGATCTTCACTCCCTTCCGTTTTACTACCTCGTAAGGCGGGCCTTAGCGGACTCCCGAGCTCAGTGAAGCCAAACTCACGAATGCATGAATTATAAAGACATTGTCCTAACCTTTCAATGTTTGGACAAAAAATAATGTATCCTTATCATTGTTGAATACTCAACACAATACTGATAAATTGCAGGGCAGAAGAATCAAGACTTAATTGTTTCGCAACATCCGATTGTTATTTAGGAAAGAGACATAGCGTTGTATGTATATTGCTTTGAATGCATCAAAAACACACTCAAAAAAAAAAGACAATGTTTGGTTTTATCCCTCTTTCTTTTTCTACCTTTTTTATATGTACACTGGCTACTGATATTGATTCAAAATTGAGTCGAGTTCAATTCAACAGTGAAAAAAGTAGAGTTACGCATGGACTACAAGAAATTGTTTGCTCTTTTTGCTCGTCTAAGTTAAATTTGACTAAATCTTGAATCGATTTAATTGGCCGTCTACGTAGTACACGCACAGCATCAGGAGGTGATAATTGTTTCATTTTTTGGTGGCGCTCATACGTGTGGGTGATATGTAATCAACCATAGTTTTGGAATATTTTGGGAGTTCAACCGACAATATGAGATAATCTGAGGTGTTTTAGATCATCCAAAGTTTTCTTGAGTTAAAAACCTAGAATCTACAATTGTATCTACAGATTTTTAGACTGTACAAAGTTGCGATATGTATTCAACCATGAACATTGAACCTTCTGGAAAGTCAAAAGATATTATGGAATAATCTAGGTCATTCTAAATTAGCCTTGTAGCCTTCATTTACAATTGGTCTGAGGTCTGCCAAATCGCACTAAGCGCCTATCGAAAATCATCAGTTTTGTCCGACATATTCAAACAGAACTTTTATATTTCAAGATGGAGTGGTTCTTAAAAGTTTTAACTAATAACAAATTTAAGTGGTCCATCTCCATAATGCACCGAAAAAATATTCGGTGAGGACTGTATCGGATCAGTTACGAGAAATGACGCATATGTCGCTTGGTGCAATCTGGAAGAGCCCCGACCAATTGTAGATCCTAAGTTCTGAACTGCATAATAGTTTGGATGACCTAAAACCCTACCCGAAGACCTAGTGAGCATGGTTGAATACATATCGTAAATTTGTGTAGCCTGAAAAACTACAGTTAAAATTTCAGATCCTAATTTTGAGCTCCAGAACTGTATGGCTGATATAGAACATCCCAGATCATTTCGTAATATCTGCTGACCTTCCAGAAGACTCCAGATAAACATCATTAAAAACATATTGTAACTATGTATAGCCGAAAAAGCTACAGGTACAATTATAGATCCTATGTTCAGTACTCCAGAATCGGTTGAATGATTTAGAATATCCAAGATTATTTCATGAAGTAGGTTGCTCTTCCATAAGATTCAATGAACATAGTTGAATACATATCATACCTCAGAACACCTTGGACATCAGAAAAAGCTACAGTTTCAATTGTAGATCCTAAGTTATGAACTAATGAACAGTCTGGTATGACTCAGAACATCGCAGATTTCATCATAATATCGGTTTATCTTCCAGAAGATCCATTGAACATGTTTCAATACATATCGTAAACTAACTTCTAGCCTAAAAACTATAATTACAACTGTACATCCCATGTTTTGAGCCCCAGGACTGTTCGGATGACCTAGAACAGCCCAGATTATCTCATAATGTCTGTCTTTTTTCCAGAGGACTAAATGAACATGTTCGAATACGTATCATAAATAAGTATAGCTGAACAAGCTAACGTTACAATTGTAGATCCTAAGTTTAAATCATTTCGAACATCCCTGATTATCTCATCGTGCCGCTTGATCTTTTAAAAGATTCAAATTACGTTATTGATTATATATCTTTAATTTGTATAGCTCAAAAAGCTACAATAACAACTGTACATCCTAAGTTATGAACTCAAAAACAGTTTGGATGACCTAGAATATCCCAGATTTTCTCAAAATGTCTGTTGACCTTCTAAATGTTTCAGGGAACATAATTGAACACATGTAACTTTGTATTGCCGAAAAAGCTACAGTTTCAACTATAGATCCTTAGTTCTGAAATTGATCTTCCAGAAGACTAAATGAATACGGTTGAAAAGATATCATAACCATACATAATCAGAAAAAGCTTACCGTTTTTTGTTCAGTGTGTGATTTTATACAGGCATTTTTATGCAGGGTGAAATCTCTCCACAACCAATTTTATAATTGCTCACTTCGGTAACTTGTTTGATAGCAACAACTGATTTTCCCTCTTTCATGTTGCTGATAAGGCAATGTTGCTATCGGTAGTATGTTGCAATAATGACAAAACCTATTTTTAGAGCTGTTACATGAAAACAAGGACTCGCACCCAAGGGTAAGTCGCTTAGAACAGTGTGCCATCCACAATGGTTTACTTCAATTTTCAATCCATACCACATGTGTGGAACACTGAGGAACACTTTTGACAGTTGATCTTTCAGAAATAAAAAAAAAACAGCAACCTTGCCAATATGCGTTGTTATTAGTGACATTGTTTACACTTTGTTTGTTTCGTCACGTCAATCTAGCGAAAATTTTGTTGGTTGAATTCGAAATTTAAAATCTTACAGAAAACTAATTCACGTAAATCATGAGGTGGAAAAGCATGAGATAAGCAATTAAGTATGCAAGCAAATTCCGACCAATAATTATATCTTTGAACAAAGGCATATTTTTGGAACAAATTGGAGGCTGAGTATGGTACGATCAACCTCCACATCCGAACCATTAAAAAAAACCTCTGTAGCCAGTCCTTGCCTCAACTAACCATCGAGATCATTCTGCAAATGGAAGGAGACATGCGGTTCTTGTCCTAGACCGGGTTGCACTGGGAATTTCGTTGGACTTATGACTAACAGAATTCCGCCACACGAACTGCTTTTGTTACCTTCACGGAGGATTGAGATTGTGTATCGATCAGCCCTCTGAATTTCACCTTCATCTCTTATCAACTGCAGAAGAATCAAATTGTGAACAACTCAGTTACATTCATTCATCCTTCAATTCTCGAGTACTTTTTCAAAAGGACGTAAGTTACAAAATGTAAACAAACGCGTTGTTCATGGCATGTTATTAAAAAATCATGTATATGTGCCCACATTTGATGAACTTTGTGATGGATTATTTCTGAATGTTTTTACTAACTTTTTACAAAACGGTGTACACGCAAAAAAATACGCAGTCATATCAATTCAAATTAGGAATGAATTCAACTAAAATTTTGGTTTAAATATGGACCAATAAAACTGATGAATTAATTCAACAAAAACTTTGAGTTAAAATAAAACTTCATGTTTTATAAAATTTAACATCGTGTTTTATTGCTAAAAACAAAATGTTTTGTTAAACCAACTAAACGCATTTGTTGAAATAATAAACAATGATGAAGTAATTCAAGAAAACCTTTGAGTTGAAATAAAACTTCTTGTTTTATAGAATGGAACATCGTGTTTTATTGTTCAAAACAAAATATTTTGTTAAATTAACTAAACGCATTTGTTGAAATAATAAACATCGAAGAACTAATACAATAAAACCATTTGATTGAAATAAAACATCATGCTTTATAAAACTGAGAATCGTGTTTTATAGTTTTTAAATAATTACCGCACCAATTCCGCCTGCCGAATGGCGTGTTGGAAAGCATGAATCGGACTTTGCAGGAGATGACATCGTGCATGTGGTTGGATGCAGGACTCGGAAAGAACTATTGCGGAGAGGCAGTCATAATGGCGTCTTCCAAGTTATGCTGTTTTTCCAGTTATCTGCAAAGAGAATCATTCGTTGATAATCTGTTTTACAAATTAACATGTGTATACATACACTAGAAAAACCAAGGCAGAGGCAGCAATATGGCAACTATGAAATGTGCGCTCATACATACATTTTATTAAAACAATGAATTAACCATTTTAGTTTAAAACGACGTTTAAAATAATTATGATTGTTATAAATCAAATATTATTTAAACGAATACCATACAGCGGTGATTACTTTAAATAATTTGATTGGTTTGATTTCAATTGAATTTTAAATTGATTTGGAACTTTTTCATGAATTGAAACAAATAGAAACCTTGTATTGAAGCGCAACAAATCACTTTGTTAATTCAAAACAGAATGATTTCTTATCGTGAAAAAATAATTTGGTTTAAACAATAAATGAAACATTTGAGTTAAACGATAAATGTGGTTGTTATAAAGCAAACATTATCTAAATTTATATCACACTGCAGTGATTACTTTAAAAAAATATATTGGTTTGAATTGAATGGAATTATGAATTGATTTGGAACTTTTTTATGAATTGAAACAAACAGAAAGCTTGCATCGAATACCAACCAAATATTTTGTTGATTCAAAGCAGAGTGATTTCTTAGGGTGACAAAATACTTTGTTCAAGCAATAAATTAATCATTTGAGTTAAAAAATAAATGTGATTGTCCTGAATCACACAGCGGTGATTACTTTAAATAATATTATTGGTTTAATTTGAATAACATTTTGAATTGATTTGGAACTTTTTTAAGAATTGAAACAAATACAAACTTTGTTTTGAATACCAACAAAATATTTTGTTGATTCAAAGCAGAGTGATTTCTTTGCGTGTAACATCACTTTTGCACTTTTTGGGAATAATGTACATACGCCACTTGTGTTGAAAAGTAACTTGCAAATCATTGTTATATCATTTGAATGCCTGTTAACGACGCGTAAGTAAAAGGCTTTATACCTCAAGGTTAAAAATTTAGATTTTGTTTAGTAAAAATTGATATATTTAGCAAAGATATTTTTAAACCGTTTTGTTGCAGAAAAAACTAATACGTCATTTTGATAATTTCGACGTATCTTTGTAAAATATGACAACTTGACGTAACATTTCGACGTATCAACATTGTCATTCGCAGAATGACGTATCATTTTGACGCAATTAACATGCCATCTACCATGCTGACTTATCAAAATGACGTATAATCTTTTTCTATTGCAGACCGTTGTAAGAAACATTTTTCTAAATGAAACATGAATTTTCACTCCTGGTGTAATTTTTAAGCACAGTGATGTAATATCTTTGACCAATGCGTCATTCAGTGGAGTTTAATTGGGATAAACATGTCCGGTTTTCAAATAGCAATAAAAATAAACTCAAAAAAGTTCAATGCTGATTTTCTCATTTTCGTCCAAATGTTACTTACGTCCATTTGAAAAAGTACTCGAGAATTGTCCTTGGGTGCTCGGGAGAAGTACGCTAGGAGCAATTTTTGTATTCCACTGAGATTATTCAATCCGAGTTCCGATTAGACTCAAATACTTATGCCAAGTGTTTGCATAAGTCTTATCAAAAGGTCTTACCCACTATTAACCACGTTCTAAACTAGGAAAGTCCGCTTTCTCATTTAGAAATTTGCAATTTATGTCCTCAAAATCGTAGAAGCGACCCGCTTGAGTGCCCTGCTGCTTGTTGTTTTCTGTATTGTTTATTTCTGGTAGAAACCAAAACAAATGGCTGGTTGCCAGGAACAGCAAAAATTTAAGTTTGGACTGTCAACACATCGGCACGTTCGGCACCTTACAGGAACACGCAATGCTTGTTGGCACTTTAAGCACAGAGACTGTACTTTAAGTTAAAATAGAACAGGAGAAAAGTGTGCTAAGCGACTCACCCCTTGCTCGCACCACAATATTTTTTTTAAAAGCAACTTGTCTCTTTCTCATCATCGATACAACATTTTGTTGTTTTCCTTGTTGCAGAGTGAAAGTATAACGGGTGTATCACTCGCCATAATTATCGTATGTTTTTAGGTACAACAAGTGAATATTTGACACACTGATCATGTTGCATTTGAATAGATCATTGCACGAAGGCGTCATCAATGCAGTTTTGACAGTTCAGTGAGCTTGTTTACATATGGCTGACCCACAATTGATACGTTGCGGATGCGTTTGCGTGAATTTGACAGTTTTCCCATAGGTTTTCTGCCAAATTTACGTCAACGCATCCGCAACGTATCAATTGTGGGTGACTCTATAGACTTAGAAGATTTTCGGTAAGATCGGATTGAGATTTTCTGCTCTAAATTTATTACGATTGAAGGAAAATTGCAGGAAAATAGACACCAGTGCTTATTTTTACATCATTTCCTGAATCTAATCTTACAGAATTCGCAAAAAGCCAACGTAAATTTTCAATTGAGCGGTTCAAATTCTAACACCTTGTAAACAAGCTCCCTGAACTGTCAAAAAAGTGAGGTTAATACATTCGGTGCAATGATCTATGATAGTCATATGGATTATGACGAATTCGAACATAACAGCGCCAACATTAGGCTTTCGTTGTCATTTTCTTTTAAACATAAGGTCACAAATGCAAATTCAGCTCTCCCTAAGGAAGAGGAGCTTTATCTCTATCCGCTGATACATTCAATTTGAAGGAATTGTAATCAACTTCCGATAAATTAGCAGACAAAGTGTTTGTTTACAAAAGCAGATTCGCGCTAATCAAATGTTGGCGCTGATAAGATAATACAGGCATATCTCGATATAAAGCAACTTTATTTTCTGACTATTTTCATCGATTTCTCGTAAACTGCACTTCATTCAAGAAAAGTAGTAAGACCACAGATGAGACAATTTCCAATCTATTGGTTGCAATGATTTGTATAAGTTAACTCTTATTTTATAGCAACGTACGTTAGAAGTGGAAAAATAAAGTTGCTGTATATCGAGGTATGCCTGTAATCCGAAGTTCGAACATTCTCGAAAGAATTTATTAAGAGGTTTTAACCCATAAAACAGTCATTCGATGTATAGCGAACGATTCCATGCATTGTAGTTAAAGACACTGGACCTTCGTACCTCGAAATGAACGTATACCGTATTTTTTTTCACGGTTGCATCTTTCAGCGTCAGGCTTGATTCTGGTACCACAATTAAATTTGAGTGAATTTACATATTTTTAAACTAATAGCAATAAATTTTTGATATTGTTTGATAGCATTACGAGGAAATGAACGAACGTGCAAAAAAAAAAGAACCAGGTGTAGGCCTTTAAATGATCTCTAAACCGTTATCTGTATGCCATGTTGTTACCTAATCCAAACTTATATCTAAATATTCCTTGTTTTCCTTTCAGGGCTACACATCCTTTTGGAATGACTGTATATCGAGCGGATTGCGCGGTTGCATCTTGATAGAACTCGGCCTACGAGGTCGCGTCGAACTGGAACGGGCGGGCATGCGACGGAAGGGATTGTGCACTAGGAAAATCATTCTCAAATCGGACACACCAACTGGTGACGTGCTACTAGATGAGGCATTGAAGCACGTAAAAGAAACCGATCCACCGGAAACCATACAAAATTGGATCGAATATCTGAGTGGTGATTGCTTTTCACACGTACCTTTAATGTGAATTCGTATTTTGAACTATTTTTCTCCCAAAGGTGAAACCTGGAACCCCCTTAAACTGCGATATCAGTTGAAAAATGTGCGCGAAAGGCTTGCCAAAAATCTGGTGGAGAAGGGTGTGCTCACTACGGAAAAACAAAACTTCCTCATATTCGACATGACGACACATCCCCTGAATGATAACGTTATCAAATGTCGGCTAGTGAAAAAAGTATGTAACCAATTATGTCCCAATCGAATTGAACCTGTTGCATACCATACCAATATTTGCAGATTCAAGACGCCGTGCTAACGAAGTGGGTCAACGATCCGCAGCGTATCGACAAACGGATGCTAGCACTCATCCTACTGGCACACGCTAGCGACGTACTGGAAAATGCCTTTGCCCCGCTGAACGATGATGACTACGAGCTTGCGATGCGACGTGTGCGGGAGCTGCTGGACCTGGATTTCGAATCCGAGGCAGCCAAAGCGAATGCCAATGAGGTCATCTGGGCGGTTTTTGCCGCATTCACTAAATAAGTAAGACTAGTGCACCGTAACTGTTGTGGTGTTTTAGCGGAATCATACCTTTCTAGCCTAGCATAGGATGACGATTTGAAAGGGACGATAGTTTCGGTTAGCATCGAAGTCAAAACACAAAAAGTTCCCTTTTGGCGAAGAGCTTGCTTTTATAGATTCCGTTTATATTCCTGTTCCCTTCTACATCCTACAATACCATTTACAGCATATTAATGCTCTAATAGTAAGACATTCACGAAGGAAACAAACAAAAAAATAGTAATAGAATAATAATACACTAATGGAGTATACCTTTTTTTTATTTTATTTAACCTATTTATAGCTGATAAATCCAATAATCAAAAAACAAAATCACAATTCAGTAAGATAAAAACCCTTTTATAATGATAACAAATTGGATAATGGATAGCACAGCGTTTCAACAGAAAAACTAGGAATATAGGCAAATGTTACTAAAGCAGGACTAGAAAGTGACGATGAATCGTATGTGGACACAACAAGCGCCCCAAAATCAAAGAACAGTTGGATCAGATTGTAACATATTGTGATTTTACGTTTTTTTCTTCGGTTTATCATCTCCCGTTCACTAGCGTTATTAGCTGTTATTTTTTTTAAACTGTACACTATAGATCGTTCTTGAATGTTTTGCGTTTGTGGCATTGACATTTTTTCCCGTCACAAAATTAAACGGCTTGTTTCTCACGCACCTATATCACCGCCGAACCAGAATGTTTGTAAAAAGAATGGCAAGTTTTGGTTGTTTTTGGGGTCTGCACGTAGTTTTTTTTTCTCTTCCAGCGGTAATAAGCACGCGCGTGTGAAATTGAAATTGAAACGTTGATAATTTTTACTGTCTACTTCTTTTACAAACTTATAATATTTGCCTCAACGGGATTTTCTTCCTATCGGATCGCAATAAAATGCGAAGAAAGGCGGAATCAGAAGGATTTGGCCAGGAACACAGGAACGGTTATTGTAATGCAATGAATGCTGTCGCAACGGGAAGAGATGATAAATAACAATTAAGATTACAAGCAAGGAAGATAATTAGAAGGAGCATATAGGGTCACATCTTCGTTTAAAGCATGTGAGCGAATGCTGATAAAGGAGCATGGATTGTAAATAGATTTAAATAAAATCATTGTTATACTGTACTACGATATGTAAAATAAACAATTAAAACACAATTTAAACGGTTCATTTTTCACGCTTTTTTTATAGTACATATCGTGATTGCGAATTGACATTTGTTTTAGCTCATGTCTGTGTGCAGTACTTGAAAGTTTTGACAAAGTAACTGACTAAGGAACGAGGACAACAATGATTCTATGGTAGTGACAACAGCATCAGCATCACCAACACGGATTCTACCTTCGGGATAGGAGTGTGAAGAGAGTGCTGCTGCTGGCGTGCAAGCACCCGGCAGCAGCGGATTCTTCCTTCAAATACGGAAGGCATCCGTTGTAACACATGACGAAAGGCAAGCAGATTGAATCTGACTTCGTGAACTTCTGGAAGAAGTGCGAGAGGACAAGGACAGTAATGGATAGTGTACATTAAACAGATAAGTACCTACAACCTATTTTAAATAGCTTCATGCTGTGGTGATCTGATGGAATTATTTGGCAAAGTAGGGAGGATGCGATTGAGTTAGTCTAAGGTGTTGTGGATACAACAAGTGAAACACTTTTCAAAAATTTAAATCCGGTTTATTTGCATGATCGAGCACCGCGATTAGATTTTTCTGTAAATACATTTTTTATTTTAGATTTACATTTATGTTACAACTATCGCTACTCACGTTTGTACGTTTCTGTAGTTCACTGAGGGTTATTCTACTAACGATGCCCGTATAGATGTACAATATATCTAATATTAAGCTTTATTAGTTTTAGGTTCCAATTTCTTTTGTGTTTCTTTAGCTTACCGTTTCAACTTATTTATAGGCACAATAAACAAAAATTTAGAAGAACATAAGTAACAAATATTTCATTTCAATTGTAATTTATAAAGGAAAACACTGAACTCCTCGATAAAACAATTCTCGCGTAACTTTTCAAAAGGACCTATCTAACAATTTGCTTATCCCGAGGAAAACGAGGTTGAAGAATATGAAAATATTTTTTGAAAATGTTTCAAACTGGATCAAGTTTTACCCATTCAATTACTTTTGAGGGCAAGCATTGTTGTTGAATTTGCTACAGTAATGGTCTTTGTAGCATTTTTTTGTTAAAATAACAACGAAAACATCAAAAATGTTAGATAGGACATTTTGCTTAATTGAACTGTACATTGGTCGTGCCACACAGGACATTTTATTCCTATGATAGCTACATACACTGGCGTAAAAAACCTATCGAAATTCATAAAATTTGCCTTATGAAACCTCATGCACCCACTAAATTTTGATTTCATAAGGCCCTTATGACGTCCATGTGAGTAACTTTGATTCCCTCAGTTGATTGTCATGATTTTCTCAAGTCAATCTTATCAATTTCATTAACCGCCTTATGACTTTAATGGCTGATTTCATTTTGGTACAATAATCATAAGGTAGATGTATGAAATGGTAAAAAGCGCGCCTAGAATTATTATTTTGTTTACTCTTGTAGATTCTCAGTTCTGAAGATTCCGGTTTACTCGATACTGTACTTCTCTCAAATGTGTAGACTAAACCAGGACGAAGGAAATTAACCCCTGGAAACTAGAAATGTGTTAAAGTTTCTGTTACAGATGCTTATCATCATCCTGTTTAGGCAAACAAGTGCATTGCTTTTAGTTGTTGTTCCGCTTTATACTATATTAGTATGGGGTTTATCGTGTTGAAGTTTTTCGCGCATATTGACGCGCATTATGTTTAATGAGGATTAGTGCTAATCCGTATGTAACATCTCGTCAGAACATAATACATTAATAAATCTCAATTGCGTGCGGGCTTACTATAAAATGACTTGCATTGTTATTTTTTTTTCATAACCACAAATTTAGTATAAGTAGAATTCATATTTCAGTAGAATTTAAAAAAAAAAAAATATAACAAAACACATTTATTACATTAATAATCAGTAGAATCAATGCATACCAAGTCCATAGCCTCAACAAATAAATTTCATAAGGCTATTCAATGAAACTTATACGGTTGCCATGAACAAACCATTGGAAGTGGTTGTGACAAAAATCGTGGCATTTCATAAGGTATTGTTATGGAATGCAATCCTTTTCCTTGTGGCTAATTTTCATAAGGTTTTACAAGGTTTTTTGCACTAGTGTAGGTCATTTCAATTTTTATTATCATTCTATTAGTAAATTAGAACATAACACATAGCAATAGAGATTGCTTTCTCTTTCACACACGCATTTGCTCCCCGGTGAAAACAATCCTATTCTTTCTACGTGCCTTCGGATAGTTTTTACGTACCACTTCCTCGATGCTGTCTTCTTGTAGAGGATCCCGCGAAGGAGCTGAACCATAACTGACGACAACGCAACTTTGCTGGCTACCACATAGCAACTTCCTCAAATTGTGCTGCTAATGATTGATCCGGATATGATGAAAATATTGTTGTGGCTGCGGCTGCAAAAGCGACCAAAATTCAAGATATATTTTGATTTATATAACCTTATTTTAAGGAACTAATGCACTTACCGAGACGCAAATCGAACGTAGAATTATTAATTCCTTCCGACATTGTTGGAACAGTATTTTGTACTTTCTCCAATCGAACGACCGAAGTACGGATTTGCTTTGTTATGTTTGTTCTGACACTTCAGACGTTTAGCGCGACAGGTAAACTGATCGTCTTATCAAACAGTAGAACATCGCTATTGCGAAATCAGACATCGGACGTTTTGTTGATTTTCAATTTTCTTAATATTATGAAAACATATCAAAATGCGTGTTTTAACATAATGTTGATAAGTGCAATAGCAATAGTGGGCATTAATTAATTCAATTTGTTTACATTTGTTAAATAGGACCTTTTGAAAAGTTACGCGAGAATTAACTGTTCTTCTCTTTATCAACATTGACAGCTAGCCATCAACAAAACACTGCAGTCAACTTCAGGCCGTTGAGAACAAAGTTTTGCCGCAGGTATGCACATCAACACTGTTTGGATGTATGTGCTGCGTCACACTTGGGGTGTGCGCAACAGTCCCCCCAGTAGTTGAACCCTGGTCCAGCTCACTTCGTTTTGCGCCTACATCCAACACCGCAAGCTTTACGGCTGGCCTTTCGTAGATGCCTGTAGTTGTCTGTACGACCGCCGAACGTACTTGTCCATCTGACGAGGTCTTGACTGAGAGCACCCGTCCTTTCGGCCAACAGTTCCGAGCCAACTGAGGATCCACCACAACGACGATGTCGCCGACCGCAATCGGCCTCACAGGGTAGAACCATTTGGTGCGCCGAGTTATTGTGGGCAGATACTCTGCCACCCATCGTCGCCAAAACCAATTCGCTAAAGCGTCTGACCCTTTCCATGACTGTTGAAGTGCCAACGGACAATCGGTATACGGGACTAGTGGTTTGGACCCGCTCGAAGATCCCAACAGAAAGTGGTTGGGAGTCAACGCTGGTGATGAGACAGCATCCACAGGTACGTGTGTCAGTGGGCGACTATTCACGATATTTTCCGCCTGGATTAGGTAGCTCCTAAGCACTTCCTCTGTAGGCACTCTTTGGGGTTTAACGGTTGCTAGAATCTTCTTCACCGACTGGATGAGACGTTCCCAGCAGCCACCCATGTGGGGTGACGCCGGAGGGTTGAAATGCCACGATGTTGTCGGAGTGGTGAATTCGGTCATCAGCTTGTTCTGGTCTAGCCCCGCCAATGCAGCCTTCAGCTCCTTTTCTGCGCCAACAAAATTCGTCCCTCTATCGCTTCTAATTTCCACGGGAGTCCCACGACGTGCAAAGCAGTTCCTGAGAGCCATGATGCACGAACTGGTGCTTAGTGAGGCGGTAAGCTCGAGGTGTATGGCCCGAGATGTTAGGCATGTGACTATCAATCCCCAGCGTTTCTCATGACGGCGACCGAGAAGAACGAGTAATGGACCGAAGAAATCCACACCCACGTATGAGAACGGGCGTACGAAAGCTGCAACTCGCGCCTTCGGAAGTGGTCCCATCGCCGGTGGTTCAGGTCTCGCAGTGGTGATCAAACACAACTGACATTCACGACGCACTTGGCCGCAAACTCTACGCACTCGAGGAATATAGAACTGTTTACGGACTTCGTTTACACAGGTTTCGTGGCATTGGTGGTGGTAACGCCGATGAACACTGGCGACGATGAGACGTGTAGTTGGATGGTCTCGCGGGAGCACGCTAGGGTATCTATCGCTCTCGTCCACAAAGTCACATTCGCCTAGACGACTGTGGATTCGCATCACGCCACGATCGTCGATAAATGGGTTCAATTTGTATAAGCGGTTCTTCTTATTCAGACGGCGGCTGCCTGTTGATATTGCTGCTAACTCTTCGCCGTAGGCGTCTTCTTGGGCTCGCAAAAACTGAAACGCCTCTGCTGTTGAAAGTTCATCTCTTGTAAGCGAACCGAGTACTGCTGGCTGCTCATTCTGCTTTCGCTTGGTGTTTTCCACGAAACGCTTAACGAATGCTGTCACACGCAGCAAGCGTTGCCAAGAAGAATAGTTTTCCGACAGAAGAACAGATCGGGCTTCGTTTTCGGTGTGATGCAGTAGATTAGCTCGAATCTCGTTAGCGGTTTCCTCACCCTCCAAGGTCGACACTGGCCACTCGCTTTTCGGCTTCCATAGGAACGGAGGCCCAACGAACCAACGACTTGTTGACTTGAGGTCCGGTTTGAACTTCCACTTAGTTCCATCAGCAGCGACGTTGTGCTTAGTGCTCAGCCATCTCCACTCGGTGATGTCCGTCGTCTCAAGTATTTCGCCAACGCGAAAGGCCACGAACTGGGAATAACGGCGGTGATCAGATTGCAGCCAGCACATGACGTCCCGCGCATCCGTCCAAAAGTAGCGGCGGTTGATGTTGATGGAGTGCCCTTCTACAATGCTACGAGATAAACGCGTGCCGACAACCGCTGCTTGTAACTCCAAGCGAGGTATGGAAACGAACTTAATAGGTGCCACTCTCGTCTTGCTTCCAACAAGAGTACACTCGATGTGATCATCTATTTCGAAGCGAAAAAATGACACGGCAGCGAAACCACTTTCGCTGGCATCCACAAACGTATGCAGCTCCACGATAGCTTCGTCGATCCTTGCTTCGTGGCGAAAATAACACCGAGGTATTCGGACGGATTCCAGCTCAGGCAGTATGCGCAACCAGGTCAGCCATTTCTCCAGATGTTTATGACCGATGGCCTCATCCCATCCAGTTTGAGCCCGCCAGATCTCCTGAAGTAGTACTTTAAGGTACATCAAGTAGTGTGCAATGAGCCCTAAAGGATCATAAATCGCCATTAGCGTGCGTAGTACGTCCCGTTTGGTAGGGTGTTTGGCGCCGGACAGTAGGTCTCTGTTACGATCCGTACAGAGTTTGTAGCGGAAGACGTCGGTCGTGGTACTCCACCACATACCGAGAACCTTTTCCATAGCAAGCTCTGCATTCATCTCCATGGACTTCTCGGACTTCGGATTTTCTCCGAGGGCCTCGAGTACAACTGATGAATTCGACACCCAGTTCCTCATGTGGAAACCTCCTTGCCGATGAATGTAACGCACATCGTTTGCCAACTTGATCGCCTCTTCCACTGTGTCAACGCTAGTCAACATATCGTCGACATAATGGCGACGGCAGATAGTATCGACAGCAGCGGGATATCTATTCTCAAATCGGGATGCATTCTTATTAAGGACGTACTACGCTGTGCTGGGCGAACAGGTAGCACCAAACGTTACTACTTGCATCACGAAGTCGCTTGGTTCCGTCGTGTCTTCGCTGGCACACCACAGGATTCGCTGACTGTGTTCGTCTTCGGGTCGCATTCGCATCTGATGAAACATCTCTGCGACGTCTCCTCCTAGGCCAATTCGTCGCTCTCTGAACTTGTACAGGACTGGTGGCAGATCGTTTAGCTGATCCGGTCCTTTTAAGAGTACGGAATTGAGGGAGACATTTCCGAAATTTGCTGCTGCGTCGAAAATAATTCTGACTTTCCCAGGTTTGTTTGGGTTGAATACCGGGAAAATCGGTAAATACCAGGTGCGGCTCCCAGTTTCTCGACACTCATCTGATGTCAGCTTACGGATATAACCCTTGCTCTCATAGTCGGCCATTTTCGCTCTTAAAGTTGCAGCTAGTTGAGGTTCTCGTTCCATCCGCTTCGTTAAACAGTGGTGACGTCTCAACGCCATGGATCGGTTGTTGGGCAGGCGCACATCGTCAAACTTCCACAGCAGACCAACTTGGTATCGCCCATTCTGAAAAGTGGTGATATCGCGTAGTATTGCTAGTGCGCGGTCATCGTCCTTGGATATCAGGTGGTTTTGCGGGGCGGTGATTCCCAAACTGTCGAGCGCGAAATAGTTTTTAACCGCTTCATGTAGGATTTCGTCTGGCCCATGGGAATGAGAGCAGATATGGAAGCTGAGAGAAGTGGTGCTGTCAGTTGATCTGGCCGATGGGTAAGTACCGTAAACAGTCCAACCAAGACGGGTTTTAATCGCCACCGGTTCGTCTGAGTTCCCTTCACGGCTGTCTAGAGCGTGCATGACCCTTGCGTTGCTAACACCGATCATTATTTTTGGTTGAACGTTGCTGTAGGACTCAAGCGGCAGTGATTTGAGATGCGCATACTTGGCGCACAGATTACCAACCGGTAGAGATTGAGAAGGAAGCTTTAACTCTTTCACTTTGCACTTCTCCACTGCTACGCAGCGTCCCTGGCAGACAAGGCAACCGTTGTTGTTTGCTTCAAACGGCTTCGCTTTCGGAATTGCTTCAGTGTGCGCGTTCAAGAACCCATCATCCATCCGACTTCGGCGAGATTTGCTGTCTACGGTGGTAGAAACTTGTGGCATGGTCACTGCACTCGCTGCCTCTGCTAGCTTATACAACCAATCGCTGAACTCGGACAACGTTACGGCACGAAGAGATTGTCGATGTGTCGCCCAGTTCAATCTAATCATCGGAGGAAGCCGCTCAGTCAAGCTATGCAGGAGTGTGAGGTTGCATAAGTGCTCCTCTAGCTCGCAGGCCCTGACTGTGGCGACCATATTGCGTACGGCGAGAGCAAAGTCGATGAGTGTTCCAAGGCGGTCCGCCTTTGGGGCTGGTAGATTGTTGACTTTCTGTAGAAGTGAGTGCACAACGATTTCCGGGCGACCGAACAACATTTTGAGTGTACTTAGCACTTGATCCAAGTTGCTAGGGTGCAACAGCTGACATCTCACTGCGTCTAACGCTTTACCTCGCAAACACTTCTGAAGCCGCATCATATTCTCTTCTGGTGTGAAACCGCAGAGATGTGTTGAGTTCTCGAAGGAAGCGAAAAACAAAGGCCATTCCTCCGGTTCACCGGTAAACACGGGTAGCTCCTTCGGTACTGCATGGCGAGCGGCGATTTAGCTTTTGTTGAGCAGCGTTGCTCCTCCTGTTGCTGTAGGATCGTAGTGGAAAGCTGACGGATAGTATTCCGGACCGGTAGGTTGCGAGTTACCAATAAGTGGGCCGAATGCGGAAGCTTGCTGGTGCTGATTGCCATGAGGATGGGAAAACGCAGACGTATGCGAATAATAAGCACGCTGACGTGGTACGAATGTAGAAGCTATAGGACGATGTATATCTGGTGGTGGGCGGCAGGATGGAAAATTTGAAACATCGAAACATACGGTCGATTATTGTCCGCAGGAGGAAAATTCGAAACTTGAGGCCGCGAAATTGGAACAAACGGTGATATGTTCCTGTTCTCAGGAGTGGAACGTGGAGGCAACTGATTGTGACACACTGGAGACGAATGATACACTGGTGGCACAGCGTTGGCCTGGTTTGTCCAAGCGATCCTGCTTGCATCCTGTCCATTCATGGGATTATCGTTGATTGGCGACTCCAATAACAGCTGAAATCTACGAAGCAAATATCGCTGCTCGATGGCTTCCTGCTGCTCCAGGAACTGTATACGGTGGTCTGCTGGCAATCTATTAATTACATCCGCTTCTACAAGCACACTTTCTACGAACCATGCGCGCTAGAAACTCGCGAAAGAGGTGTTGGTGGGGGCGCGTTTTGTAATGACGTTCGTGGACGAGGTGTTGGCACTAATGAGGCTCTTGGTTGGGGCATTGGCATTTGTGGTGGCGGCAGGGACGATCGTGTATGTGGCTCACCTGTATTTACTGTCGGTGGGATTGGTGGTAGTGGCAGTTGTGAAGCCGGATTTGTAGCTGGCTCTGGCAAACAATCCGTGCAACTCCACGACCTATTAGCCACGTCCTCATCAACTCCGACACAGTCGAAGTGAAACCACTGGTTACATCGATCACAGCTCACCATCCCGTTGCAGTCTGGAAGATTACACAGCAGGCATGATTGTTGTAAACTTTCTTCCAGCGCCCGATTCCGCCTTGGGTTCCTTTTGTTGGGCATCGTTGGTCGATCCAAAAAACAAAAATCTAAGATTGTTGTGGATAAACAAGTGAAACACTTTTCAAAAATTTAAATCCGGTTTATTTGCATGATCGAGCACCGCGATTAGATTTTTCTGTAAATACATTTTTTATTTTAGATTTACATTTATGTTACAACTATCGCTACTCACGTTTGTACGTTTCTGTAGTTCACTGAGGGTTATTCTACTAACGATGCCCGTATAGATGTACAATATATCTAATATTAAGCTTTATTAGTTTTAGGTTCCAATTTCTTTTGTGTTTCTTTAGCTTACCGTTTAAACTTATTTATAGGCTCAATAAACAAAAATGGAGAAGAACATAAGTAACAAATATTTCATATCAAATTGAAAATTAGAAGGAAAACCACTGAACTTTTCGATAAACACTTAACCTTCTTCTCTTTATCAACATTGACAGCTAGCCATCAAGAAAACACTGCAGTCAACTTCAGGTCGTTGAGAACAAAGTTTTGCCGCAGGTATGCACATCAACACTGTTTGGATGTATGTGCTGCGTCACACTTGGGGTGTGCGCAACACTAAGGTACTAGCATACTCTAACTCTAAGACCAGTACTGCCGTTCTACGCATAACTGTCCCATGTTGCTTTTGGTCAAACTGCAGCTTTTTCAATATATGCTTAATTTTTTACATTACTATACTATTGGATACAAACAAAAAACTATATACTTTGTTCTGAGTTTGTATAAAAAAAAACATCAAGTTAGATTGTCCCATGTTAAAATTCTAGGCATAAAAGTCCCACTACGACATTTCTTAAGAGATCTTAGAATTTTAAAAATTGATTTAAGTGATATGGTGATAAAAAATAATCAACAAAACTGAAATTGATTTAAGTGATATGGTGATAAAAAATAAAAAGAATCATGGTAGGAGCATAAACAATCATGCACATGGCATGTGTATTTGCAAACGTAAATTCTATCGCCAACGATCCATCAATACATCATGCAGTGCGACTGATATGCCTAGAATTCTCTGCTGCAAGGCAAGATTCCACGCATATCAGTCCCACTGAATATTGCTTCGTCTTGCACTTACAAAGAAACGCTGTTCAAAACAGGGCACTCACTTCATAACTAAACTGAGAGGATCAGAAAATCAATTGTTTGAAATTGAAGAATTCATCGAACGAAACGGAATAATCTTCATAGCAGATAGAAAGTGGAAAACAGGAGCTTACAATAATCATTTCTTGTCAAAGGAAAAGCGATACAGAGGACAAATAACATGATTCTTATTTTACTTGATTCAGTTGACGGACCACCGTTTGCTGTAAATAATATTATTAATAATTATTATTTTAGACATAAGCAAAATTTTTGCATAAACTTGTAAATAAAACCAAATCTCGAGTACTTATTCAAATAGACGTATCTGATTTTGTAAACAAAGAGGGGAAGTAAGATTCAAACGTAAAATTTTCAAAACTTTCAGTACCCTCACCATCGTATTAGGGAAAGGTTGTTCCTTGTGTTGGTGGCTCTAGTTTGCATGAAACTGCTAAGGGTTTCAAGAATTTAACGTTTAAATCTTACTTCCCCTCTTTGTTTACAAAATCAGATACGTCTGTTTGAAAAAGTACTCGAGAAATGTATAAATTCCATACGCCCAAATACGCCCCTAATAATGAACTCACACGAACACACTCTCAAATATTCTGTCAAAATAACACAGCATATCAAAACAAAGGCGCATATATGTATAGCAAGGTGCTGGCTACAAGGTCTACTTCGGACCAAGGGGTTCTACAACAGTGAACCAATTTTAAATCGCTAGTTGCATATTGATTGAAGCTAAAGCGCCATTTCGATCACAGAATGCATGTAAGAAGAAAAATCTTTTGGAGGAAAACAAATCATCGTTCCTTTGCATGTGCCAGAAAGGGTGGGGTTAATCTGAAGTTTGCAATTTGTTGGAAGAAGGCACTGTATTAAACGTCTGAACCGTGCATGGTTGCCAATAAGCATAAATTTTCGATTGTAGTTTGTGAAAACACAAAAACACCTTCTGCCACCCCAGAAACACATTCGTACACGATCAACACAAACACAACGTGGCAGAGTTACTCACCCCCTGGATCAACCTAAATGACCTAATGAGTGCCTTGTAGATTGTCCATAATACTGGATTTAAGTTTGGCTTGCAAGACCTTTTTTTTTCTTCTTATTTTCACTTTTTATCCGGCAAAGCCTGTCAACACGCACAGGAAATTTGCTTAGTTGAATCAACAAAATTGTTTGTTGACTTCAACAAATCAGGTTTGTTGAACTAGCAATTATAGTTTGTCAAATCAACAATCATTTTTAGTCGAATCGTCCATGATGTTATTTGACTGAACAAACTGGTTTGTTGATATTGTGCATGTTTTTTCAAGTGTATACGAGAAATCACAGTGTACCTGAGTAACGTAAAAAATGGCTGAGTAAGCGCTAAGGATCTTGACGAACTATATTTGGTTAATTTACTCAAGTAATTTGGCGTTTCCTTGAAGTTTACAGAAGCATTCATGAGTGAGTATTATTGACATAATCATGAAAACGGTAATATGTATTAAGTTCTTTTTGTTTTCAGCAAATAAATACACTTCCCGCATAACGAAAAACAATTTGCTATACAGTCAAAACTATATATCGAATGTAAGATAAATTATCACATTTTATGTTATTGTTATCGAATAATTTAATCTCCTTTTCACCATACAGCCTCTACATTAACACATATTGTTAATGTTTGCCATATTGTCATTGAAAGGTTTTTTATTGTCTGCACTCGGTGTACACGGTAATCTTAATTTACGCTCTTAAGACTATAAAGTATGCCTTTTTGAGGGAAACTGGGACTACGCCAAAAAGGAGTATATTACTTTTACTCCCTTTTGCGTAAACTGAATGTACGTCATGGGGTGTCTCACTGGAATCGAGTGCAGCGGATTGCAATCGATTTGCAGTCAATTCAAAGCGGAGGATTCTGATTTAGTGCTGTTGATCAATTTTGCAACACTCTTATTACGTCAGTTGCACCTATTTGACCAGGGAGCTGGCGAGAAGTCATTTTGCTTTAGCCAACATCTCTAACATCCAAACGTCAAAAGATTCATTGTTTGTAAACAATACTGGGGCTCGTACCCGTAGAAACAAACGTCAGACGGGCCTTATTCAAATAAGGCCCACGATATGTTGCATACTGTCAAACGTTAGTAATAAGGATAGGGTTGCCAGGCCCCTGTATTTGACATTTGATTTATGTTGAGCGTTGCTAAAGCCAACATTTGCGGATTTTCTGTCAAGTTGATTCATATCGATTTGCAGTGAATTTAAATTAATGCAGTTGCTCTCAGGAATTGAAATTTGTTGCAAATAATAAATTTGATCGAATCCATGTGAGACAACCCTTGATGTACGTCATAATGTGCATACTTTTTACTCCTTTTGAAAAGTGTAAAATGCATACTTTTTACTCCTTTTGAAAAGTAAAATATGCATACTTTTTACTCCTTTTGAAAAGTAAGTATGCATACTTTTTACTCCTCTTGAGAACATAAAAGATGTATACTTTTTACGCATTTCGAAAAATCAATATCTCGTGCATGCGTATGGATGCGTCAATGGATAATTTTACCATTTTGCATACTGCAAAACAATTCCCGAACTTATACCCGGTGCTTACAAAAATAAATGCTTTTTTGAAAATGGCGTCAGCATCAAGTGACGGGCAGAGTTAATTTTCTTTTCTCAGCGGTGCCTACTTTTTACACATCTTTTTTGCCGCCGTTGACATACTTGAAAAGGCGTAAAAAGTACTCTTCATTAGTGTATAAAAACTAGTCACTTTTTGACGTATCAACTATAATCTTGAAAATGTGCAAAATATAGTCATAAAAGGAGTTTTTCAGATTAACCGCCCAAGTAACCACAAGCATTATATTATTGCACTTATTCAACCCAAAATCAACATCGGTAATGCGGCGTCGCATCAATTCAACAGTTGTCAAGTAATGAAGCGTTAGATTAGCTTATGAATGTAGTGATGCATTACCAATGCAATAATGCTACTTTAGCAATGTCTTATGGCATTACAAAAGATATAGCATTAGTTCGATCTTAGTGGGGCCCTTTTCAGCTTTAACGCAACTTCAATGATGCACTAGACGTAATACATATGCCCTATATATGCATGCTATTACAGCCTCGTGGTTACTTGGGCGTGTAGATTATATACCAACTGTTTGGCATACACAGCAAATAAAGTTGTTGAATATTACACAGAATCAGATGCACATACACTGAAAACAAATCAATAATTTTATTTATTAAAATTTGCACTTAAATTGGTCAATTTTTGCTTCGAATTGAAATCATGTGAGCCAGTATGATATTCATTTGCCGCACATAAATTTTAACACCCGTCACTTAATACACAGGTTCGTTTCCAATGAGACTGATATGGTCCGCACATAATTTTCAATGGAGAGAGAAATGTCATTCAAGTGTGTTTTCACTTTGCCCTATTCTATCCATCTTCGCACTTAAAACTAATTAAAAAACCGCGAAAAACAAGCAGCAGAAAAACAAAGCGACAGGCCTATCAAAAGCGATTGTTCAGAATGGGAAAGGTGAGACGAAATCCGCATTCGATTGCCAGGAGAAACGTGTTTTGTTTACCTCGATTTTTTTGCAAAATTACAGCATCCGTTGAGGATTTGGAGAAATTTTGAGATTGCATCCTCCAAGGTCGACAAGGAAAAAACGTAAGATCCAGGAAGCCGAAGCCGGTAAGTTATTTATGAAAGCATGAATATTCTGGATTTTTGATCGATTTGTTTTTATAGTTGTGAAGCGGCCGAAGCAAAGCGATGATGAAGAAAATGGTCAACTGGAGGAAGAAGGTGATGCTAAAGAACAAGAAGCGTCTCCAGTTGGAAGCAGCAGTGCATACGAGATACTGCTATGTAATCAGGAATTCGATTCGCTTCGTGGTAAGGTGTCGGACAATACGTTGAAGGCGATCGCAGAACTGGGATTCACAAAAATGACCGACATTCAAGCTAAAGCCATTCCACCGCTGCCTAAGGGGCGTGATTTGATTGGTTCTGCCAAGACTGGCAGTGGTAAAACGTTGGCGTTTTGAGCTCCGGCTGTGGAGTTGATTTATAAATTGCAGATCAAACCACGAAATGGAACCGGGGTGATTATCATTGCGAGAACTGACGATGCAAATTTTCGGAGTATTGAAGGAACTGTGTTTATTTTGAATATTTCAGATCTGTCGAGTATTTTTTATATACAAATAAAACTTCTTTCATTCACTCATTTTGTTTTATTACATGAAAAGATACAAAAAATCCAATACTAACATTTTTATGATAATCCATGCACCTTTTCACATAAAACTTATTACCAAACTCATTTGAATTTTGCTAGGACAAGCTAATGCAATCCATGTACACTATAATTAATATCTATTCAGCTGTTGCACTTAAAGACTATATATTTATGGCACATATGATTGATTACTCTATGGGTCATGAATAGTATTTGACCACATTTAATAAAAAATAAGTGCAGCACCAATACAGAGCAATAACTTTGCACTTTGCCCAAATCTATAGGTGATTGCACTTAAATATAAGGTGCATTGTTTTTTGAGTGTAGCAAAAAAAAAGAACAAGTTTGGCAGTGTTGCGAGATTGCATTTTACATAAAAACGAAATGCGATAAACACGGAGAAAAAAGATTGGTAAACGCAAACATATTCTAGTTTCATTTAACCGGAATTTCATATTGAATTGGGCACAAACATATTATTAGTTTGATTTTACTACCTGAGGTGGTTGAAACAAACTAAAATTTTAAGTAATTGTTTCGAGAATACAGCAGTTAAGTTCAACTGACATCCGTTTGAATTCACCATTATGTTGCTTGTTTCATTATGACAGCTACTTAAACAAACAGATTTGTTGGTTGATTCTACCAAGACTTATGGGTTAACCCTTAAGCATCAAAATCGTGTAATATTTAACATTTTTTGCGGAGTTTTTTATGTGCATTGGTTTTCGTGTAATATCTATGTTTTTAATATGTGATTATTACATTCAGGCAACTAATAATTTTTTTATGATGTAATTTGCAGACCGATGTAATATTCCACTAAGTGGATGTTATTGTGCATCGTATTTCCTTGATAACATCAGTTTTTAATACGTTAGAATCAATTACGTTGATGTATATTACATTTTTTTTGCTGTGTAGAGTACAGTAAACATTTTGTTCGTGAAAATTGCCATATATTTATGGAAACCTAACTAAACCGCCAATTCAGCATATTGTTATTTGGCCTTTTACCATCTGACATATTGTTAAAACTATATAGGAGATTGTTAGTTTATCGTTGTCAACTATAAGAGTAAATGTCGTAACAATAACGGAAACGGTCGTCAACAATAAGGGAAATGATCCAGGAATGGTTTGTGATTATGCGGGTTTGCCGACGATTCGCATTATCGAACGTAAAAAATAGAGGAGCTGATACCTATGCCATATACAGTAACCCGAACTAAATTTATCCATGGATTGAACCTGTTGCACTGCCAGGTATTTTTTTAGGATGAATTTAAACGTGAATTATGATTGATGAATAAAGCTGCATGTGAATTAAACAATAGAATGTATTTTTGAATTTAAAAATGAAAAAAAAAACACCAAAATCAAAGCAAATCATACAAACATGTTTGTTAATACAAATAACACGACATTTCTATTTCAACAAAGCACATGGTTGAGTCGACAAATACAATTGTTGGGATTAAAAGTAGGCTTTTGACATATGGAGGATGTTCATTGAAATGCATAGAATGTAGTCAAAAAACGACTACCGCAGATTTACCGTGTAGACAGATAAGTTGAAACACAGAAACACATTCCGACACCTTAAGGCCGTTCCCAATGCTGTTCTACTTTGTATGGACTGTTTTAGTTTACAACTTGAACTGAAACAACCCGGATAAAAATAACCATACAGAAACAATACAATAATATAGAATAACATTTAAATCTATTTCCGACCATAAATCTTATTGTTCGCGTATCAGATCAGAAATGCATATTGTCATTACAATAGATCTACAATTCACTCTATATGCTGGGATTTTCAACAATTGTGAAACAATACAATGAATAGTAATTGACTCAAATTTGTTCGGAATATAATGATTTTTTCTATAGTTAAGATACATAACAACCCCCCTTTTCTATTGTGCATGCCTCAATTAACATTAGATTCTATTGTGGTAACAATAACTTCTATTGTCATCCTATCGTTGTAAACTATACAATTAATCGTAAACACTTTAGATTTTATTGTATGGTTACAATATATTCAATTGTAAATCAATGAGAATTTTTTATTCGGGAAGCCATTCCCAATGATGTGTTGCAGTTCTACTTTTCGAGCAAATTTTTGCAACAGATTTACAACTGCTCGACAGCTCTGTTTTATTTTCAACGCGATTTGAAACACGGATGCAACATTGTTTTAAACTGGGTTTCTTTGTAGTTGTGGCAGCTGTTATGATGATGACTGTCAAATTGGCGGTTTTAGTTTGTTTTGCAAGTGATTTTTAACGCGAAATTAAGATTGACCAATAGTTTTAAAACATGGCATTGCGATTAACGTGTTTTGTTTTAGTTTTGACAGTTCCAAAATTTTAAAACCGGCAAGCAGTACGCACCGTAACATGAAACACGGCGTTGGGAATGCCATGTTTTAAAAATTAATGTTAATGTTTAAACTGCCATGACTTAAAAATGTTGGTCGATCCTCAATACTGGTCGATCTTGGTTTCGCGTTAAAAAATCATCTTGCAAAACAAACTAAAAACCACTATCTTTGACGGTCATCAGTCATAACGGCTGCCGCAACTACAAAGAAACCCAGTTTAAAACAGTGTTGCATCCGTGTTTCAAACTCGCCGTTGATAACAAAACGGGGCTGTCGAGCTGGTGTGCTGAAATCTGTTGCCAAAATTTTGACAAAAGTCGAAACCCGCAACGCATCGATGAAAATGGCAGTGTCGGTTCCTAGATTGTAGACTAAAACAGCCCATGCAAAAATAGAACAGCGTTGGGAAACGGCCGAAAGCCCGGCTACAATGCGGAGCGCAACGGCGCGTTGCGGTAGCACTTGACGGTTAATCCTCGCGCATGCTTATGTCATCAAAACTGCCGCACCGTGCGGATTACGCTCCTCGATGTGACGCAGGCGACTACAATGAGGGAGCGCAGCGACGCGGTGCGGCAGTTTTTGACTTGGTTAATCCCATATATTTTGTCGCCAAAACTGCCGCACTACCGCCATCGCAACTCGGCATGCTCGACCACAACCTTGTATAACTCTTAGACCAGTAGGTCCAGAACATATGCGATTTTTTATTGGAACTCAGTCCAGCACATAGCACATCGGTCCTCAGGTTTAATAGTGCGCCCCTAATGTAATGAACTAACACAACCACACTCTCAAATATTCTGTCGGAAAATAACGCAGCAAATCAAAACAAATGCGCAAATATGTATAGCAAGGTGCTGGCTTCAAGGTGTACACTTCCAGACCAAGGGTTCTACAACCAGTGAACCAATTTCAAATCGCTAGTTGCATATTGATTGTTGCTATTAGTCTATGCTGAAACTTGAATGACAATGTTCATTTTTCAAATATCTGATTCATAAACAATAGTATGCATGGCCAGAAATAGATATGAATGTTATTGCATATTATTTGTATGTATGCTTATATGTATCCGGGTAGCGCACAATAATTAATAATGCATAAAAATGCTAATTTAATTCGTCTCTGTGTAGTAATGTTTTCAATTCAAAGCGGAGGATTCTGATTTAGTGCTGTTGATCAATTTTGCAACACTCTTATTACGTCAGTTGCACCTATTTGACCAGGGAGCTGGCGAGAAGTCATTTTGCTTTAGCCAACATCTCTAACATCCAAACGTCAAAAGATTCATTGTTTGTAAACAATACTGGGGCTCGTACCCGTAGAAACAAACGTCAGACGGGCCTTATTCAAATAAGGCCCACGATATGTTGCATACTGTCAAACGTTAGTAATAAGGATAGGGTTGCCAGGCCCCTGTATTTGACATTTGATTTATGTTGAGCGTTGCTAAAGCCAACATTTGCGAATTTTCTGTCAAGTTGATTCATATCGATTTGCAGTGAATTTAAATTAATGCAGTTGCTCTCAGGAATTGGAATTTGTTGCAAATAATAAATTTGATCGAATCCATGTGAGACAACCTTTGATGTACGTCATAATGTGCATACTTTTTACTCCTTTTGAAAAGTGTAAAATGCATACTTTTTACTCCTTTTGAAAAGTAAAATATGCATACTTTTTACTCCTTTTGAAAAGTAAGTATGCATACTTTTTACTCCTCTGTGAGAACATAAAAGATGTATACTTTTACGCATTTCGAAAAAATCAATATCTCGTGCATGCGTATGGATGCGTCAATGGATAATTTTACCATTTTGCTATACTGCAAAACAATTCCCGAACTTATACCCGGTGCTTACAAAAATAAATGCTTTTTGAAAATGGCGTCAGCATCAAGTGACGGGCAGAGTTAATTTTCTTTTCTCAGCGGTGCCTACTTTTACACATCTTTTTGCCGCCGTTGACATACTTGAAAAGGCGTAAAAAGTACTCTTCATTAGTGTATAAAAACTAGTCACTTTTTGACGTATCAACTATAATCTTGAAAATGTGCAAAATATAGTCATAAAAGGAGTTTTTCAGATTAACCGCCCAAGTAACCACAAGCATTATATTATTGCACTTATTCAACCCAAAATCAACATCGGTAATGCGGCGTCGCATCAATTCAACAGTTTTCAAGTAATGAAGCGTTAGATTAGCTTATGAATGTAGTGATGCATTACCAATGCAATAATGCTACTTTAGCAATGTCTTATGGCATTACAAAAGATACAGCATTAGTTCGATCTTAGTGGGGCCCTTTTTCAGCTTTAACGCAACTTCAATGATGCACTAGACGTAATACATATGCCCTATATATGCATGCTATTACAGCCTCGTGGTTACTTGGGCGTGTAGATTATATACCAACTGTTTGGCATACACAGCAAATAAAGTTGTTGAATATTACACAGAATCAGATGCACATACACTGAAAACAAATCAATAATTTTATTTATTAAAATTTGCACTTAAATTGGTCAATTTTCGCTTCGAATTGAAATCATGTGAGCCAGTATGATTTTCATTTGCCGCACATAAATTTTAACACCCGTCACTTAATACACAGGTTCGTTTCCAATGAGACTGATATGGTCCGCACATAATTTTCAATGGAGAGAGAAATGTCATTCAAGTGTGTTTTCACTTTGCCCTATTCTATCCATCTTCGCACTTAAAACGAATTAAAAAAAACCGGGCGCGAAAAACAAGCAGCAGAAAAACAAAGCAACTGGCCTATCAAAAGCGATTGTTCAGAATGGGAAAGGTGAGATGAAATCCGTATTCGATTGCCAGGAGAAACGTGTTTTGTTTACCTCGAATTTTTTTTTACAAAATTACAGCATCCGTTGAGGATTTGGAGGAATTTTAAGATTGAATCCTTCAAGGTCGACAAGAAGGGAAAAAACGTAAGATCCAGGAAGCCGAAGCTGGTAAGTTATTTATGAAAGCATGAATATTCTGGATTTTTTATCGATTTGTTTTTATAGTTGTGAAGCGGCCAAATCAAAGCGATGGAGGAGGAAGATGGTGATGCTGAAGAACAAGAAGCGTCTCTAGTTGGAAGCAGCAGTGCATACGAAATACTGCTGTAATCAGGAATTCGATTCGCTTCGTGGTAAGGTGTCGGACAATACGTCGAAGGCGATCGCAGAAATGGGATTCACAAAAATGACCGACATTCAAGCTAAAGCCATTCCGCCGCTGCTTGAGGGGCGTGATTTGATTGGTTCTACCAAGACTGGCAGTGGTAAAACGTTGGCGTTGTGAACTCCGGCTGTGGAGTTGATTTATAAGTTGCAGTTCAAACCACGAAATGGAACCGGGGTGATTATCATTTCTCCTACGCGGGAACTGGCGATGCAAATTTTCGGAGTATTGATGGAACTGTGTTTATTTTGTTAATTTTGAATATTTCAGATCTGTCGAGTATTTTTTGCATACAAATAAAACCACTTTCATTCACTCATTTTGTTTTGTTACATGAAAAGATACAAAAAATTCAATACTAACATTTTTATGATAAAATAAAATCCATGCACCTTTTCACATAAAACGTATTACAAAACTCATTTGAATTTTGCTAGGACAAGCTAATGCAATCCATGTACATATAATATTTATTCAGCTGTTGCACTTAAAGACTATATATTTATTGCACATATGGTTGATTACTCTATGGGTCATGAATAGTATTCGACCACATTTAATTTAAAAAAAAAGTGCAGCAAAAATACAGAGCAATAACTTTGCACTTTGCCCAAATCTATAGGTGATTGCACTTAAATATAAGGTGCATTGTTTGTTGAGTGTAGCAAAAAAAAAGAACAAGTTTGGCAGTGTTGCGAGATTGCATTTTACATAAAAACGAAATGCGATAAACACGGAGAAAAAAGATTGGTAAACGCAAACATATTCTAGTTTCGTTTAACCGGAATTTCATATTGAATTGGGCACAAACATATTATTAGTTTGATTTGACTACCTGAGGTGGTTGAAACAAACTAAAATTTTAAGTAATTGTTTCGAGAATACAGCAGTTAAGTTCAACTGACATCCGTTTGAATTCACCATTATGTTGCTTGTTTCATTATGACAGCTACTTAAACAAACAGATTTGTTGGTTGATTCTACCAAGACTTATGGGTTAACCCTTAAGTACAAAATCGTAATATTTAACATTTTGCGGAGTTTTTTATGTGCATTGGTTTTCGTGTAATATCTATGTTTTTAATATGTGATTATTACATTCAGGCAACTAATAATTTTTTTATGATGTAATTTGCAGACCGATGTAATATTCCACTAAGTGGATGTTATTGTGCATCGTATTTCCTTGATTACATCAGTTTTTAATACGTTAGAATCAATTACGTTGATGTATATTACATTTTTTTTTGCTGTGTAGAGTACAGTAAACATTTTGTTCGTGAAAATTGCCATATATTTATGGAAACCTAACTAAACCGCCAATTCAGCATATTGTTATTTGGCCTTTTACCATCTGACATATTGTTAAAACTATATAGGAGATTGTTAGTTTATCGTTGTCAACTATAAGAGTAAATGTCGTAACAATAACGGAAACGGTCGTCAACAATAAGGGAAATGATCTAGGAATGGTTTGTGATTATGCGGGTTTGCCGACGATTCGCATTATCGAACGTAAAAAATAGAGGAGCTAATACCTATGCCATATACAGCAACCCGAACTAAATTTATCCATGGATTGAACCTGTTGCACTGCCAGGTATTTTTTTAGGATGAATTTAAACGTGAATTATGATTGATGAATAAAGCTGCATATGAATTAAACAATAGAATGTATTTTTGAATTTAAAAATGAAAAAAAAAACACCAAAATCAAAGCAAATCATACAAACATGTTTGTTAATACAAATAACACGACATTTCCATTTCAACAAAGCACATGGTTGAGTCGACAAATACAATTGTTGATCCAACCAAAAAAATTGTTGATAGGACAAGCATGTTTAGATGAATCTGTAACTATCATAATTGTAGAATCAACAAACATATTGAGTAAAATTCAACAAAAATGTTTGTTAGTCTTCAGACGATAAACATGTTTGTTAAATTTGACCCAATATTTTGTCGAATTAACAATCTTTTTTTCTGCGTGAACTAGAACACATAATCGATATTTCGCTTTTGATGATATCCTTGTTGTTATGTATTTTATCTTTCACACTGAAATAAAACATGTTCTTAACAGTATTCATTTTTGGGATTAAAAGTAGGCTTTTGACATATGGAGGATGTTCATTGAAATGCATAGAATGTAGTCAAAAAACGACTACCGCAGATTTACCGTGTAGACAGATAAGTTGAAACACAGAAACACATTCCGACACCTTAAGGCCGTTCCCAATGCTGTTCTACTTTGTATGGACTGTTTTAGTTTACAACTTGAACTGAAACAAGCCATTCCCAATGATGTGTTGCAGTTCTACTTTTCGAGCAAATTTTGCAACAGATTTACAACCATAGCTCGACAGTCTCTCCAAGTAACCACAAGCCATTATATAATTTCACTTCATTCAACTCAAATTCAACATCGGTAACAATGCGGGATCGCATCATTTCAACAGTTGTTCAAGTAATGAAGCGTTAGATTAGTCTTAAAAATGTAGTGATGCATTACCAATGCAATAATGCTACTTTAGCCATGCCTATAGCCTTACAACATTATATAAGATAATTCGATCGTCATCCTAGTCGTTGTAACTTCAACTTAATCGGAACATTCAGATTGTATTGCATATCACAATAATGGTCATTAGTAACATCAATAGCATCCTATCGTGACGATGCTGTTGCAGCCTCGTGGTTACTTGGGCTGTTTTATTTTCAACGCGATTTGAAACACGGATGCAACATTGTTTTAAACTGGGTTTCTTTGTAGTTGTGGCAGCTGTTATGACTGATGACTGTCAAATTAGCGGTTTTTAGTTTGTTTTGCAAGTGATTTTTTAACGCGAAATTAAGATTGACCAATATTTTTAAAACATGGCATTGCGATTAACGTGTTTTTGTTTTAATTTTGACAGTTCCAAAATTTAAAACCGGCAAGCAGTTTGCAACAAACATGAAACACAGCGTTGGGAATGCCATGTTTTAAAAATTAATGTTAATGTTTTAATGCCATGTTTTAAAAATATTGGTCGATCTCAATACTGGTCGATCTTAATTTCGCGTTAAAAAAATCACTTGCAAAACAAACTAAAAACCGCTATTTTGACAGTCATCAGTCATAACAGCTGCCACAACTACAAAGAAACCCAGTTTAAAACAATGTTGCATCCGTGTTTCAAATCGCGTTGATAATAAAACAGAGCTGTCGAGCAGTTGTAAATCTGTTGCAAAAATTTGCTCGAAAGTAAAACTGCAACACATCATTGAAACTTGAAGTTGTAAGCTAAAAACTAAATTGTGGTCAGACTACAACTAAGTTGTCAACCAAAACAGCCCATACAAAATAGAACAGCGTTGGGAACGGCCTAGAGGCCCAGCTACAATGCGGAGCGCAACGGCGCGTTGCGGTAGCTTTTGACAGTTAATCCATATATTTTATGTCAAAAACTGCCGCACCGTGCAGTTGCACTCCTCATTGTAAAGGCCGAGCTACAATGGGGAGCGCAGCGGCGCGGTGCGGCGTTTTTGACGGATTAATCCGTATGTTTGTGTCAAAAACTGCCGCAACGCGCCGCTGCGCTCCCCATTACTAGACTGGCCTTAACGCAGCCTTAACTCTTAGACCAGTAGGTCCAGAACATATGCGATTTTTTTATTGGCTCAGTCAGTACTAGCACATCGGTCCCAAGTTTAATAATGCGCCCCTAATAATGAACTAACACAAACACACTCTCAAATATTCTGTCGAAATAACACAGCAAATCAAAACAAATGCGCAAATATGTATAGCAAGGTGCTGGCTTCAAGGTGTACTTCAGACCAAGGGGTTCTACAACAGTGAACCAATTTCAAATCGCTAGTTGCATATTGATTGTTGCTATTAGTCTATGCTGAAACTTGAATGACAATGTTCATTTTTCATATATCTGATTCATAAACAATAGTATGCATGGCCAGAAATAGATATGAATGTTATTTCATATTATTTGTATGTATGCTTATATGTATCCGGGTAGCGCACAATAATTAATAATGCATAAAAATGCTAATTTAATTCGTCTCTGTGTAGTAATGTTTTTTTTTGCTGTGTATTCAATACTGATAAACTTGAAAGCAGTTTGGCAACTCTGTTGTTGACAATTTGACATATGGCTTGTTTCGTCGAAACTTTTTGTGGTGTGTGTGTTTGGTGCTGCTGACTGACTGACCGGTGCGCGACATTTCGGAGTAGGCAAAATTTTTATCATCTCATCGCGTTTTCTTTGGTCGCATCAATCAAGTGTAGCCGTGAAAATTGTGCTAAACTCCAGAAAAAAATAGGAAAAATCAACCCACAATAAGTGCAAACGCTAGCGATTGGGTCGGTGTCTACAGGAGAGAATTAAGTTTTGCTGGAACCTCTCTAAAAAAAGGATTAAAGGCCGTCAGAATGGCGTCCTACCAAATAGCAAATTTGCTTGAAAAGGTACGATAGAGTAAAAAAAAATAGTAACATCATTCTCTTTGATGGTGGTTCCTTGGATCAGGACGGAAAATAAAAGAATGGGTGGGCATTTCGGAACGTTCCTTTGTGGGAGTAATACATGTTTTTGTGCTTGTTTTCGGCTTTGTTTTCGAAATAATTTATACCTAATATGATAAATATTATTGTGAACTAATATTTATACTACTGCGAAAATGGCTGTTTTTGTTTTGAGCTAACTAGGTTAATAGTTATTTTTCACGATGATACAATGACGATTATTGATATCAAAAACTGTTGAAATCATTTCGATTTTATAAAATTTCTTAAAGTTAATAGTTCAGTTATCCTTTTTGACACCGACATAATGTTCGATTTAAGTTATTGCTAGTATGAGGTTTCAGTAGCTCATTCGGTAACAGCATGGTTTATCAAAGTCGGTGGCGGAGGTTTGACTCCCGATCTTTGTCGAGGTAATCGAGTTGGAAATTTTCCCGACTTCACATGGGTATAGAGTATCACTGTGCTTAACACCGAATAAAAAAAATCATGCGTTGGTGATGCATACAAAGCTCTGCTTCTAGAATAATATGTTTGAGAACAGGCGAAACCTTGTTGGAAAGAGCGTGAAAGCAAGTTAAAAGAACGTATAACAAGTACCACTCACCTCGATATGATAACTTTATTATATAAAGAGGCTTCATATCAAGAGATACAAAATCAATGGTTATTTGTAGGAGCTAGAACTTCCAGACAGGCTGAGACCCCATAAATCGAGCTACTGCCAATTTTCACCACCAGTTGGCAAGCATCATTCTCTTATATTGAATTGGCATTATTTTATTTTCAAATTATGCGATTATTAAAATTAAATAATTTATATCATGTCAAAGTAATACCCAACAAACTGAAAATTATGTTGATGCGAAAAAAGGAAACTCAACTGTTGATTTTAAGAATATTGATAACACCGGGTTGATATTAACAGTTTTATAGATCAATACAATAAATTTCGTTAGAAACTAAGCGACAATAGAAGTTGGTAAGATATCTATATAACTATGCATTAATTTGAGAACCAAAATTGTAAACAAACTATTTGAATAAGGTTTTGAGGTCGCATAGACGCCTAGCATACTCTACAATAATAGAGCATCGAGAAAACCTCTACAACTTCATAAGCATGCTCATTATTCACATCATTCATATTTGCTCCTGACAAGATCAATTTCCGTGTGTGTTCACGCATAAACCCAGGCATAAACTGAACACTCTGAGTTCTGAGAAACACAAGTAACGCTTATGTATCAAATTAAAAGTATGTGTTGTCACACATTTTGTTTTTGAAAACGTAGGAAATACGTATTGTTACAATAGCTATTCGATGTGGTTCACATGGCAAAAAAATCGAAATATTTGTTTTTTATCAATGTATCAAAATCAGTGCTCAAAACAAAAACAGCCAGTTTCACAATTCAATTTCAGTTTCACATTCAATTCTCGACTCGAGTACTTTTTCAAATGGACATAAGTCGCAAAATGTAAACAAAAGCGTTGTTCATGGTATGTTATTACAAAATCATTTATGTATGCCCATATTTGATTGATGAACTTTCTGATGGATCATTCTGAAACATTGGCTATGCTTTCTCGCCAAGGAAAGCCTCCCTCACAATCCCATCCAACTTCCAACTCCAGATGTCTATGAAGGTCGCATGAGTTCTCAGCGACTTCTTAAACAGACATCTAATCAACACTTTCCTCCCATCCCTTGCTGATCATACGGATCTGGCCAGGTGTTGTGCAAAGAGATCGATGGATGAAGAGCTTGTCATACCCAAGGCAGCTCTTCTGGCGCTTTCATCGTCTCTACAACAGCCAACCCAGGATTATGTATGGTCGGAATAGCTAATTGAGCTGAAACTTTGGCTATAGCCTAGCCTTTAGAATAAATAGATTTTTCATATGTATGTAATTTATTATTTTTCAGTCACAGTCACAGGAAGTTACAGACACTATTTAGGACAAAACAACAAGATCACCCTTGTCAACTATTCAAATTGTCATATCTCTCATTAATATTATCTTGTTTGTTGGAATCGAGCGTCTCTATCCAAATATATTCATACAAATTAGTAATTAAATGTGGTTATTAAACGTCAGATTATTTTACAGAAATCTGTAAAGTTTTACCGAATTCTCAACAGCTGAACGTTCGGTAATCCGATTTTACGGATTTCGGTAAGATTTTACCGAAATCCGGTAAATTTTACAGATATCCGTAAAATTTCACCGAAATCCGTAAAAAAGGGTTACCGAACGATCAGTCTCCCAACTTGCTACGTCAGGCAAGTTCAAACATAAACGTGAATTTTCGCAGCCTGATACTGTTCCCAATTCCAGTACATCAAATTCCTCGTCCTCACCTGCAAGTTGGCATGCCGGAATCGCCTCTTCTATGTCGTAAGCAACTCTAGTTCCGCCGTCTGCCATCCCTGATGGTTCCGAACCTGTCACAGATTGTGTTGCAGCTGCCTCGCAAGTAAGGAAGGAGAAAATCCGTTCAACCCAATTCGTCCGTCTGCCGTACACAGGACCTCATAATTTTCTACCAGAACGGCGGTGGAATTAATTCTAATGTCCTTGACTACCGTTTGCGGCGGTAGCGCTCGTTGCTATGATGTTATCGTCCTGATCGAGACTTGGCTCGATGGTCGCACACTTTCAAACCAAGTATTTGGACCCGATTATGAGGTTTTCCGATGCGATAGAAATCCCAACAACAGCAGGAAATCTACTGGAGGTGGTGTTCTAATAGCGGGTCGTAGCTCATCGAAAGCGAAACCTATCGAAAATAGCGAATGGGAGTGTTTGGAGCAGATCTGGCTCACTGTTAAACTATTGGATAGAACACTGTTTCTGTGTGCTGTGTATTTTCCACCTGATCGGACACGTGATACCGAATTCATTGAGGCGCATTGCCGCTCCGTTCTCTCTATAGTTGAAAACTCGGCTTAAACGGATGAGTATATGGTGCTAGGTGACTTCAATTTGGCTGGTATTTCGTGGAAATCGTCTCACGGTGGCTTTCTCCATCCTGACTGCGAAAGATCCGTGCTTCATTCAGAAGCTTCACATCTTCTCGATTGCTATACCGTGGCAACATTCTCCCAAATTAACCACGTAGTGAACGAAAATCACCGCAGCTTGGACCTATGTTTTGTAAGTGCTCGAGACACCGCTCCGTTTATCTCTATGGCCCCCGCCCCTTTGGTTAAGCATGTTCCACATCATCCACCTCTAGTCGTTTCCCTTACTGAAAGTCTGGACAACGACTATGCTGACTTTCCAGCGCCTGTGTCGTATGATTTCCGGAAATCCGACCATCGTAGCATAACCGAGGTGCTGGCCAACATAGACTGGGATACAATTCTGGACGCTGACGACGTTAACAATGCAGCTCTCACATTTTCTCATGTCTTGGCATACGTAATTGATAGGCATGTGCCTAAAACTATACGACATAAAGACCCTCTTCATCCGAGCAGCACTACGAAGATACACCAAATATCGCACGCTTCCCTTGAAACATTTCTACGTGAGGCTCAATTACGAGTTCAAGCGGGTTAGTCGGCTATGCTACTCTCGATACCAACAAAATGTCCAAAGAAAGTTGAAATCACGTCCGAAATCAGCGCAGGGAGTCTGGACTACCATCGTCCATGGTCTAGAACGGTGAAACCGCTTCCATTCTTTAGGATATTTGCCGCTTGTTTTCGATCAAGTTTGCCAGCATATTCACTGACGAAAATGTAACTGACGATCAGATAACTGCGGCTACGAACAACGTTCCTCAGCATGGTCACTAATTTGGAGCAGAATTGAGATGATCTTCAACGCCGCATCGCAGCTCAATTCATCCTTCAATCCTGGCCCAGGTGGAGTCCCGTCAGTATTTCTAAAGAAACACATTTCCATTCTGCTGGCCCCCTTGCATCGTCTGTTCCAGATTTCCACATCAAGTGACATATTTCCCCTAGATGCCCTGGTGAACGCTGTCATGCCTCTTACTCAATTGAACTTGTCAAATGCAGAGCGCTGGTCGGTCACAGCACTCTAGATTAGCTTGAATGCGACGCACGTGGTCCCATAGTATAGCATCTCTCATTGTTTTTACAATTTCCCAGCTATTTCATACTAATTTTTCATATTTCTATACAAATAAACACTATGAAGTGCATGACAAATCGAACGGGATGCCCTTCCAAAAGATTCATTGAATATTTTTGAATCCCAATATATAGCTCAAAAAACTTTTGTTACAACGGTAGATCTTATGTTTTGAATTTAAGTACAGTTTGGAGTACCTAGAATATCTCAAGATTGTCGCATTATGTCTGTAAGCCTTCCACACTATTCAATCAATATAAATACATATTGTCCCTTTACACACTCTGCACACCTAATGTTACAACTGTAGATCTTGTGTTCTGAACTCAAGGATAGTTCGGATGACTTAGGTTATCCCCGTTCATCTCATGGTGTTTTTTTCTTTACGTTCGAAAATTACATATGGTTTAACACGTAGCGTAATTTTGTATAGCCCAAAAAGCTATAGTTACTACTGTCGATCTTAAGTTCCGAACTCAAGGTCAGTTTCGATGACCTAGAACATCATCAAGTTTTCAAATAATGACTGTTGATTCCAAAAGGTTTATGCAATATGTTTGAATACATATCGGAATCTTATACAGCTCTAAAAGCTTCTGTTGCAACTGTAGATCTGAAGTTCGGAGCTCTGGTTCATCTTGGATAACCTAGAACATTCCAGAAAGATAAAAACATATTAAACGTTTATCAACGAGAATTTAATAATACGTATGCAAAGGTATAATTTTCTGAAACAACGCTTTACACTATTAATAAGGCATTTATTTTTTCTTCTTGAACTTCTTCAGCAAGGTATGTCAGAAGTAATTCTAGCACAGACCATGCTGGAAGGCGTTTCAACCATGCGAATACGTCGCTTCTTTACAAAGAAAAACCTAAAAAGTGACTCTGTGCCGCAGTATTATTCATTATTTGCAAACGGGGGTAATAACTTAGTTAATTTTTACTGTACTTATACAACTTATAAAACAAATGTATAAAAGATTGAAAAATACTTAAATTTGGAAATCACTTTTTAGTCACTATTTGGTCTCTATTTTTATTATTTTAGTCACTAAAGTCACTATTATTTATCCCTACGCTACCAGCCCTGCTTTAAGATAAAGGGTGTGTCGCCTTTCAACAGGCCAGAGCGGTCTTGGCCACACCCTTGCAACTGGTGGGGATAAGGAAGGAATATTAGCTCGACACTCAAACGAGTTGCAGAGAACTCCACGACCACTTATAATTGTATCCATTATGAACTTGAAAGTGTAGAAAGCCACGAGCAAAACATAATTTAAATTTTTAAATTTTAAATTTATTATACAATACTTAGGAATTCCATGGATGTGATCTGAAATTATATATCGTATAAATAATAGTATATCTAAAATTTTGATGTGCTGATCCGTTTCCTTGTATCGCAATAATCAATTGTAGTGAATCGCATTGGTACTTCAGGGATTTTAATTGATGAAATGAACCATTTAAATTCCATATCTTACTACGGTAATTATACAAAAAAGTGACTAGACAAATGAACAGACAGACAGTTGAAAAACTAAGTAATTTGATATAACCACAATGTAACTGACTGTCTGTTAGCTTCCATGCTTCCACAAAAATGCATTAATAGGTCCATTTAGAGAGCCTTCAAAGGGAGCAAATGTTTCGTTGAATATGACGATTCTTTTGGTAAAAATAACTTCTTGATTCCATTTTTGGAAGCTGGACCACCTACAGTCATAGAATGAGATATAAGTAATTCACAACGACTGATATGCATAAAAAGTTATCTTCTGAAGATCAACAGAGAAAACCGACTTGTTGATTTTCGCATTTGACCGATCGCTGTCATTCATCTCGCCCAGCCATCGCTCGTGATACGTGATCCTTCCAACTAAAACACAACTCGCATTGAACTTCGTTCGTTGTTGATACTCCTTGATCATTATCATCAGCTTTAGCAGAGTGCCCTGTCTGCTCTTCGTGAACATGACTGGTTTGACAATGTTTGCACTCTTCATGCCCCAGTTGGGTACATTTTATGTTCAGGTTCCTTAACACCTTACAGTAGAAACTGTAACTGCAACATGCTTGCTTTTTTTTTATTTTTCCAACTGACGCTCCTTCAAAGATTTGCTGGTTGAAACACGAATACCAACATGAAGCCAATCCGCAAGAGCCTAATGTACGACATATTATTCAGAACATAGCAGCCTGGTTCTTACGCCAAACTATGAGAATAAACGTTCAGTAATATGCCTGTTTATTCGCATAAGTTGGCGTATAGGTTTTAAAGATGATAAAAAAATGAAACTATTCTAATTATCTTGCTGGCCCACTTTTATTAGTAAAACTTCATCAAATGGACAGAACATTTGTCCATAATTGTTGATATACATTGCATTTCAGCTCAAACCCGAAAAAACGCGTTTTCTCACCAATCATACCGGTGGTGGTTACGTCAACTGTGCATCCCAGGGCAGTTTAGACACCTTCTTTGTCCGGAAATACTCTGCAACGTCGTTTCATTTCATTGCTGTATAAAAAGGCAGACACAGAAGCTGTTGAAGGTCTCTGAGCACATATGTTTCGTCGTCCATTATGGTACAAGGATTATGTTTGCAAAATTTTTGTTTAAAGCTCAAACAAGCTCAAACATAGGCAAACACTAAACACAGTACTTTATGGTAGTTTTAGTTTCTTGGCAAGATAGCATGAGATAGACAAAATGGTTTGCGGACCTCCACTTGATTCGATGCCATGTTACCAAATGCAGCAAGAATGCGGTATGCAGTAAACATGAACGGGAAAACAGTAATGCAGTAAACATGTTGTGCCTCGAAATAAAGTGAAAAGTTTTATCACTAATATAATTGAAACGTTTCAGCGATTCGTGAAAGAATACAAAAGCTACACCGAAAGAAAAGTGTCCGAAATTTGACGGTTAAACGGAAAATAAAAACGCTTGATCTGAAGAGGGGTAAAAAGATTGTAGATTTTTGATAATATCTCAGTATTAGATTTCCTACTCGCAAATCAAATGCCAATGGTCTGTATGGAAGGATATATATATATATTTGAAAGTTATCTGTTATAGCATCTTTATCGTGTTGAATATTTATTTGACGCTGAATCAAGAGATTGAAGTGTAAATAAATTGGTTGGTATTTATAATAGATCCACAAAACTCGTGTTGTTCTGACAAAGCGTTTGCCGCTTATTTTTGAAGCATTCCGCAGTTCACAATAGACGAATCCAGGTTGAAAAAAGAAGAAGGCACCGAGTAGTGATAAATCTGACAGCTCCCATGTTAAACTATAGGACGAAATTTTTAAAATGCTTCTAGAAAATTCAAATTAAATTTTAATTAAAGGCGGTTTGTTGAATGATGTAAGAAAAATCCAAAACTACTCAATAAAGACATGTTCAACCAAATAAAAATAAAATTCAAATAATGCGCCGTTGTGCAGTTTTGGATTTTCCTTCCATCATACTACAAACCGCATGTAATTAGAATTTCATTTGAATTTGTATGTCAAATATGGTTTTGTTAACATCAATGAGAACTTACTATGTAAGTAAACATTGTGAAACAATTAAAATGATACGTGCAATAAACTGAAGGCATCCGTTAACTGAATGACCGTCAAAAAGCAAATTTTTGTCATTTCTTCAATATACTCACACATTTCAGAGTTGGAAGGAAGATGCTAATTATCAGAGACTTTGATTTAAATTTTATTAGCTAGAGAAAGGTATGAAAGAATAGATAGATAGTTCCGTTAGAGTACGGCAGTATGAAAATGTGATTAGAAGTTGAAAATTGAGCCAAATGGCCATATGGAATGCAGTACATATCGAAGTAGTTTCATTTTTGTCATACCCTTCTATGCAGAAGGGGCAAGGGAGGGAAGCGGGTGACTACCTCACCTCGACAGGCATAATCCTTAAATGTCTTTAGAATATTCGCTGCGGCCCGCCATATCATTCGCAAAATGCTTCGTGGCCCTCAAAGCTGATCATGCCGAGGACCACTGCGTTAGAGTATTAATTGTAAATATATAAAAGAGCCTTATTATGGATGTTACTTCACTGAGAAAACAAATCACGGTGGAAAATCCTCACGTGCAAATCAATTGGGTATCACTGTCCTAATTACGGGTGTCACGGGTGAAGTGAGAACCGTAATAAGGACCATGATATACACAGAAACGATCTCACCCAATCAGCATCAAATTCCTGGACATCATATCGATCCCCGCAACTGTTTCACGTATTAATTACACTCCCGTTCCATGCTACCCAGTGACTAAGTAGAATTGTATTCCTTCAATTAGTTGATTCACTTTTGAAACGAAAATTGAGTTAATTTTCCATGTGAGCAAAAGAGAAAGGAATACAATTCTACTCAGTCACTGATAAGAATTGAACGGAAGTGTAGAAGATCAATTGTTCGAGCTTGTCATGTCGGTATGACTAAAGGATTTGTTTCTTTCTGACTGCGAATTCCGTCCTTTCTGTCTGGCCGAAAATGGTTAGAAAAGGTAGCCCTACTTTTGAACGATACGTTATATTTTCTATTGTAAATCATATTTTTTGTCTTTTTATCGTAAATTTCCGCCTTGCAGATGACGTCCAACGATAAGGACTTCCGTTTTATGGCTACGAATGATCTTATGACGGAACTCCAGAAGGACAGTATCAAGCTGGATGACGAATCAGAAAAGAAAGTTGTGCGCATGGTGCTACGTTTACTGGAGGACAAGAATGGCGAAGTACAGAATCTTGCCGTCAAATGGTAAATGTTCTTATATTTCACTTTTCTTAGTACATTTGTATACGTATGAGATTTATTTCAGTCTTGGGCCGTTGGTCAACAAAGTTAAAGAAAATCAAGTGGAGACCATCGTCGATTCGCTGTGCGCCAATATGGTTTCGAACAATGAACAACTGCGGGATATCTCAAGTATCGGTCTAAAAACGGTCATCTCGGAATTGCCACAGTCGTCGAACTCGTTGGTACCGAACGTATGCCAACGCATTACCGGCAAATTGAGTAACGCTATTGAGAAAGAGGATGTATCGGTTCAACTAGAGGCGTTAGATATTCTTTCGGACTTGTTGTCCAGATTTGGTGACCTATTGGTGCCTTTCCACGATTTGATCTTAAAGGCACTGGTTCCACAACTGGGATCCGCTCGACAAGCAGTGCGCAAACGTACTATCGTCGCTTTATCCCATCTGTTGACTACTTGCAATAGCAACGCATACAACAAAGTTATCGAACATCTTTTGGATGGACTGGAAAAGCCTCAGGATCAGAGTATGATCCGAACGTACATTCAGTGTTTGGCTGCTATATGGTATGAGAACAGAAGTACTTGATTTTAGAAAACTCTGAAAAGTAAATTTCGCGTCTTATTTTAAGCCGTCAAGCTGGACACCGGTTATGCAACCATATCGAGCGAGTGATGTTCTTGCTTAATCAATACAGCCATCGGGATGACGATGAGCTACGTGAATTCTGCTTGCAAGCTTGTGAGGCGTTCGTACAACGTTGTCCGGAAGCTATTATGCCACATATTCCTTCGGTAGGTGTTAGAGTTCTTTAAAATATCGTTGATCATTGTAAGGTATATATATTCCTTGTTTTAGATTGTTGATCTCTGCCTGAAATACATCACGTATGATCCGAATTACAACTATGAAGCTGATGATGGTGATGGTGGGGTTGCGATGGACATGGAAGATGACGATGACATCGATAGCGAAGAGTATAGTGATGATGACGACATGAGCTGGAAAGTGCGTCGATCCGCAGCTAAGTGCTTGGAGTCTGTTATTTCTACCCGACATGAACTGTTGGAAGATTTTTATAAGACCCTGTCTCCTGCGTTGATCGCGCGATTCAAAGGTAAGGTATGGTTTGAATGTAGTAAGATGATTTTTGTTAATAGAAAGTGTTATTTTCAGAACGTGAAGAAAATGTCAAATCGGATATCTTCCATGCTTACATTGCTTTACTGAAATCGACCCGCCCGATAGGGGATGATATGGCTCATGATCCAGACTCGATGGAGCAAGTCCCGAGCTCCATCAGTATGCTTCAGGATCAGGTTCCGAATATTGTGAAGGCCGTACAGCCATTAATGCGAGAAAAATCCGTCAAAACACGACAGGATTGTTTCCTGTTGCTTCGTGAACTGTTGAATGCACTGCCTGGAGCATTGTCAAATAACATTGATCAGCTGATGAGTGGAATCCATTATTCCCTGAATGACAAAAACTCTACGTCGAATATGAAAATCGACGCACTCGGATTCGTATATTGTATGCTTGGAGGACATAATCCACAAGTATTCCATCCGCACATTAAGACGTTGGTGCCGCTGGTCGAAGCAGCTGTTTTCGATCCATTCTACAAAATTGCTACCGAAGCTTTACTCGTTCTGCAGCAGCTGGTGAAAGTTATTCGACCACTGAATATTCAAACTAACTTCGATTTTACTGCTTATGTTCATCCCCTTTATTCGAGCACATTGCAGAAACTTCGTTCACCTGAAGTAGATCAGGAAGTTAAAGAACGAGCTATCGCCTGTATGGGTCAGATCATTGCCAACATGGGTGATGTGCTGCAACAAGAGCTGAACACCTGCTTGCCGTTGTTTATGGAAAGATTACGCAATGAGGTAACCCGTTTGAGCTCAGTGAAAGCTTTAACTATGATCGCTGCTTCTCCTTTACGTGTGAATCTCAGTCCGATTATTGCGGAGGTTGTTCCAGTTCTCGGATCGTTCCTTCGAAAGAACCAACGAGCACTCAAGCTAAATTCCCTAACTTTATTGGACACATTGGTTACTCACTATCACCAGCTGATCGACGATATGTTGCTGCGAAATGCAGTTTCTGAAATTCCGCCATTGCTCTCCGAATCGGATCTACATGTCGCACAGCTTTCGCTTGTCCTGTTGACTTCCGTAGCACGTCATCAACCACAAGCGTTGATTGGTGTTCATGAGCAAATTCTACCAGAAGTTATGACCTTAGTCCGTTCACCATTGTTGCAAGGCTCGGCTCTCAACTGTACCTTGAACCTTTTCCAAGCTCTGGTACATGCTAATTTACCAGGGCTTAGCTACCGGCATTTATTGAATATGCTCATGTATCCCCTCAATAATCAACAGCAAGGGCAGCAATTGCATAAGCAAGCATATCATTCGCTAGCCAAATGCATTGCGGCACTAACCCTGCAGGTGCCAAACGAAGCAGTGGCTGTGGCTAAAGAATTTCTGCGAGAAATACAAAACAGACGTAGCGATGCTCATTTGGTGTTTTATCTACTCACAATAGGCGAGATTGGAAGACATTTGTAAGTATTTGATGCCTTCAAAATTACCAAATTAATTCAATGATTTATCATTTTAGCAACCTCAACGCTATCGACTCGCTGGCTCAAATCGTTCTTAACTGCTTTTCAGCCTCGTCAGAAGATGTGAAGGGAGCAGCTTCGCATGCGCTGGGGGCAATCGCTGTTGGAAATCTGACTCACTATCTGCCGTTCATTTTGAATGAAATTGAGGCGCAACCGAAGAGACAGTACTTGTTGTTGCACTCGTTGAAGGAAGTTATCTCGTCGCTTTCAACAACCAAGCATGGTCTGGAACAGTTACTTCCATCGGTACCATCCATCTGGGCCGAACTCTTCAAACACTGTGAATGTTCTGAGGAAGGATCTCGCAACGTTGTTGCCGAGTGTTTGGGAAAATTGGTATTGGTAAATCCTGAAGAATTGCTACCACAGTTGCAAACGGCACTACGTAGCGAAAGTCATCTGATGCGTACGGCTGTTGTTTCGGCAATTAAGTTTACTATATCTGATCAGCCACAGTCGATTGATCCGCTACTGAGGCAGTGCATCGGGCAATTCCTTTTTGCACTACAAGATCCGGAACCAGCTGTTCGACGAGTCGCGCTTGTTGCATTTAACTCAGCTGTGCACAACAAACCCAGCCTTGTTCGAGAGCTACTACCAGAACTTCTGCCACAGCTGTACTCAGAGACAAAGGTAAAAAAAGAACTGATCCGAGAGGTTGAAATGGGTCCTTTCAAGCACACAGTTGATGATGGCTTAGATATTCGGAAAGCCGCATTCGAATGCATGTATACTTTGCTGGAACAGGGGTTAGACCGGGTAGACATCATGCAATTCCTTGAACATGTACAGGCTGGATTGAAGGATCATTATGATATAAAAATGTTGACCTACTTGATGACCGCTCGGTTGGCCGTTCTTTGTCCTTCGGCAGTGCTGCAAAGTAAGTATATATTTAATATTACCTACTGCACCAACCATTCTTCAAGCATCCTCCTCTTCTAGAGCTTGACCAATTTGTTGATCCGCTGCGTGCCACTTGTACGTTGAAAGTGAAAGCTAACTCAGTAAAACAGGAATATGAGAAGCAAGATGAACTGAAACGATCTGCTTTACGAGCTGTTGCAGCGCTCCTTCAGATTCCAAAAGCAGGTATGATCGTCATGGGTGGCAGACGTCTGTAGAACATAATATACACAACAGAAAAATACACTTTCAGATAAAAACCAGCATTTGGCCGAATTTCTGTCACTCATTCGCAGTTCCTCTGAACTGCAACCGTTGTTTGAGTCGGTACAGAAAGATTCGTCCCTATTGACCAACAACAATGCAGACAGCCTGTCGATGGATCAGAGCTAGGTGGAACGAGACGGTAGTGCGATTCTTTCTAGTTATTGGTTCAAAAAACGTAAGGTACGGTAAGTAACACGACGCTGCTCATATTTTGTTTCTTTATCTCTCTTCGATGTACCAGAGCTTTTATTTCCATTTATATCTTTTCATCGGGGCATCAATACAAGAAAAATCCAAACTATGGAACAGGAAACAAAGAGTGTATTTTAAGGTCGCCAAGAAAATCGATACAGCGTGCGTTATAACGAATAAGTGATGCATTTAATTTTTTTTTCAAACCCACACATAAAAATAACGATAGTTAATCCTTCTGGAACCGTAAGATGCTCAACGCTCCATACTCCATTCACTGCTCACTGCATATCTATTGTCAGTGTTTGAATACAACGTCGACAATATACCAATAGTAATATTACAACAAGCAGTTATCTTCATCTTCTATGATTTGCTGGTTTAGAGGAAAAGGATAAAAATAATTATACAGTGAGCTGTGAATGTAAAGTAGGAAAGCAGAAGTTTGGCGTTTCATTATTCGATACAATCAAGTTTCCGGAGGTTCATTCGTATAAATATTTTATCTTTGTTTAATGCAATCTTTGAAAATCACATAACTGAATCAAATCGGATGTAGTTACAATAAACCCACTGATACAATTTGACTGATTTTTGTTTGTTATATCATCTAAAACAGTTCGAAAAATCCAACAAACAAAACAAAACAATCAATAAGTATATACCTATATATATTTAAACTGAATAGCTGCTTTCATATTTTAATTAGAAATCTAATCGAAATATGAGCAGACCAATTGATATTTCTAAATAAATTCAAACTGTTCCACTTGTCTAAATTTACATGATTGATAAAACCTTCTGAAATAAATTAACTCTCAGTAGCCGAGAAATTCAACGTGTGCGTTAATAATAATCAAAAACGGATCCTAATCAGCCAGTAGGATGAAAGTTTATCCGAAAACTGCAAACATCCTTTACATAGGAAAATGTTGAATAAATGCATTTCAAATTGCAGTATTTTTGCATTCCCGTCTGTGATAGAAATTTTGACGATATACGATATCAAACTAAGCGAAAAGACGCCAACAGTGTTTGAAAGTGTCCTTCTTTACGGACATCGTTTTGTCTGCAAGCACTATCTCATTTGGTAGAGATCGATGGTGTAGTCTTCGACCGGTATTTAGACACAGATGGAATATAGTGCAATGGACAATGGATCTTTGAAGACGTTGATATGTCAGCTGAAGTTGTACAAAATGTGTTGCCTCAAGTTCCCTGGGCACTGGCAGAACCTGGTGGTAGTTTAACTTCAATTGCCAGGTCCAGGCAGACAAGGCAGGTCTGGTTTTTTACCATTTTGGAGAACCAATAAAGACTGACTAAAATTAAATTGGTACACACCTCGCGCGTCGCTAGCACACCTCTAGTGTTGGGAATCGAACATCTTTGACAGTGGTTTGTATACACTTCTATAGAGAACAACTGGTGCAAGTTTGATCAAAGTAGTCGATCGCGTTCAGAAATAATGTCAAATGGAACCCGAAAGAAGAAAACATACTGTGTCCAAAGTACTGGAAAATTCGGAGCAGTCCGGTTTCAAGCTGGCCAAAGTGCTGAATATGCGAAAACAACAATTTCTCAAGTGTTCAAAACCTGAGGAAACCCTAAGTGTGAAAAGGAATCAGCAGACCTACGAAAAAACAGGAACCAGGGATCGTCAGCTGCGTAGCAAGGTGATGAGGTACGTTGAAGCCAACACCGGTCTTTCGATCCGAGATGTGGCCAGAAAGTGCAAGGCGAACTTTCAAACGGTGCGGAACATCCTTGTCAGGGAGGATAGAAGTCGTACAAAGCCAGTAAACATCCGAACCATCACATGAAGCAGAATTTCGTGGTCAAACAGTGTGCAAGACTCTTGAACAAAAGTGTTTTGACAAAACACTAGGGCTGCACGAAATATACGTCAAACTCGAGCAGCTTCCCGATCAAAAGTTTCACATCGCGATGTGATGATTTGGCAAGCGATGTACATTTGTGGCCTGAAATCGAAACGATTCTTCACCTCCTCGTCGATGGCATCCCAAGCTAACACTGAAGAATGCCTGATAAGACGTGTATTGCCGTTCATTCGCGAGCATTGGGACCGGGCTACTCCAAGGTGGTTCTAGAGTAATATGCTGCCAACAACATATATTTTGTCGTCAAGCTAATGAATCCTCCGAATTGCCCGGAATTTCTACCAATCGAATAATACTGGGCAGTTTTAAAGCAGCGACTTCGACGAAGCGACGAGGCAGTCAAGAACATCCAGCAAATGCGGGTGCTGATGGGTTCCAAGAGGAAGGTTTGAGATTTCGTTTGAACTGGAGAAATGTAACTATCATATGCTGTAACTCATAATAAATGTCCGAATTACAGGTCCTTTTGTGCATGTCCATTTACTTTTAGTCAGCCTTTAGTGTTTCCAAATCAGTAGTAATGCAGCCCAAAAGTGCTTCTGGAAATTCGAATCGACGAACTTAATACTTTCGACAACACATAAAAATAAATAAAATTGAAAAAAAAGAAAAAAAGTAAAGAATCAAATGATTGTGCGTCATCTTTTGTTTTCGAACAGCGCGAAGTGCAAAGTGAGGAGATGAAAATGGGATTGGTAACCCTAGATGCTATACTTGTACCGAGGTGTTTTTTTTATCGTGGGGCGATTTTGCTTGTATAGTTTTAGATACACAGTTTTTGAGTGCGCATCGGCATTTTACTTTAATACCCTGACAGAATCAGAATACGAAGCAACTGATAACGCGTAGTCTGAAGACATCAGCAGCGACGATCTTTACCCATCAGAGTTCGAAAGATACACTGAGGAGGAATCGAAAATAATGATGGTCTTCCTTCAGAACATCATTCGGATGGAGACTACGTCTTTGGCCGGACAAGGCATCATCATACTACGCGAAGAAGACGCCAACATTCCTGAAGTGCCAAAATTTACCATTGGTACCCGTATCCGAGTAGTCTGCCGCAATGTCGTTCTATCACGGATTTTATTGATCTGTTGATCTCCACTGAATAAAGGGCGAACACGAAATTATTGCGACACCGAAAATGTCATGCCAATTTTCTTATAATGTTTAGAATCAAACCAAAATTTTAGCGTAGTTTTATACATATATTTACTTCAAAAATCAAAAGAAAAGTTAATCGATGGAGCCTTGAGTGTAAAATTGAACGCATTTTCGCTTGATGCCCTCCATCAAAGTCTTTACAGTGTCATCCGGTAACAGTTTCTCAGTTTTTTTTCCATTTTCTTAACATGTCCTTCTCGTCTTTGACTGTCTTCTTGGTCTTCCGAAGTTCCCGCTTCATCATTGCCCAGTACTGCTCCACCGGGCCCATATCCAGTCATATTTTGTCAGCATCTTCTCGTAGAGCTTCCGTGCCCGAGTTTTAGCCGTCGATTGTTGCCGCTCATCGCGGTTTGGGAAGTTCATGTACCTTGTACACGGTGTTCAATAAGTTCGAATACAAGTTTTCATCATTGCGTAGGTATGCGCCATGTACATATTCTGCATTGGTATTGGTGTCAGCTTTAGCTTCATTCATACGCTACCGAATGTGCGCGGTGTTGACATTCTGTTAGTTGTTGTTCGTTTGTTACGCGCGATGAAAGAGTATCGGACTTCGTAATTAAGCGTTTTTGAACGGTGAGCGACCCGGCGATATATTCCGGCTGCTGAAATCGCATGGGGTCAAGCGGAACTTTGTCTACACGACCATCAGGCGATACCGAATCTGGACAGAATGTGGGCTCCGTCGGCCACTTCGCAGGAGCACGTCATTTACGAATCAGCTGACATGATGGCTCAACTCCTGGCCGCAAAATAGCAGGATGGCTTCGCTCAAACGTAGCTGGCATTTGGTAAGCGAACTCTCGCTATTTATCTGCTGCTGTCAATTTGTCATCGACAAGGAACTTCAGCTCATCAGTCCAGTGCAAAATGACCAGATGGCCTGACAAATCGAGATATTATGGACGTCGTCGTCCAATGCGCGTCGATATTTTGTGCAGTATCTTCGTCGTAAGCTACCTTGGGTTTAGACGTCAATCAGCGGCGTGCTACTAGAACTTGCTCTTCTGGTAACTCCAACCCGACTGCTTAAAATCTGGCTTTATGTACGTTTCGTCGTCCATCACACAGCAGTCATATTTTGTCAGCATCTTCTCGTAGAGCTTCCGTGCCCGAGTTTTAGCCGTCGATTGTTGCCGCTCATCGCGGTTTGGGAAGTTCATGTACCTTGTATGTATGTAGTCCAGCTCTCTTCTTTGCATTCTGGACGTAGCTCTGCGACATGCCGATCTTTTTAGCCAAATCACGGCTTGAGACGTTGGGATTTGCTTTAATCATCCGCTTCACCTTTCCTTCCGTCTTTTTGTTCTCCGGTCCCGGTTTTCTTCCAGCTCCTTTGCCGTGGTCCAACGTCAACCGCTCCTGGAACCGCTTCAACACTCTGGAGACGGTTGAATTATGAATGTTCAACATTTTTCCCAATTGCCGGTGCGACAGGTCAGGAAATTCCAGGTGTTTGGAAAGAATTTGTTCTCTCGACTCGCGTTGGTTCACCTCCATTTTCGTTGAATCAAAAAACACGACTTCGAGTTTGACAGCATGTAAACAATACACATCAATGAGAAAGTGTGCAAAATTTGGTTGATTTTTACCCAATGGTAAAAAAGTTATGCCCTGTTGAATGTGTCGCTATAATTTTGTGTTCGCCCTTTACAAGGGTAATTGTAAGGCCAAAGACACGAGTCAACTCATCAACAGGGTCATTAGCAGCATCCGGAAATTGCTGTGGCAGTAGATCAACGGTCATGTGCTACCATCACAAATAAGCTGCGTCAAACGGCGGACCATTAATCTTAGTTTGAAGACTAAGGTCAACCCTTTATAAAAAATAAATCAGATTGAAATGTACTTCTTTCTTGTTTTTTCCCGAGCCATTATTTTCATTCTCGCTGTCAAAGATGAGTCAATTTTTCATTGTACTGCATTATAAACTGAAAGCCGATACATAGTAAGACTGTTTGATTTGAATTTTATTTTTAATTCATTATTTATCATTGATTCGTCAACAGATGAAAATGTTTATACCAATGACAAGATAAAATTGAATTACATACAACAGTTAACATATACATCTTCGGAAACAACGCTTATTAACCTCACGGAATACATAGCTGTTGAAAACGCGACACATGCTTAGCACAGGTGCATGTTTGCTGTAGTTGGTCATTGAGTGCCGGTTTATCAAGAAAGATTGTAAACGTAGGTTTCGTCATCGAGTGTTGATGTTCAAGAGACCAAGTAAAGTGGAACAGTCGAAGGAGGTCAACAAGGAAACACTCTTTGGCCACCATACGCCTCCCTTCCAACAATTCCAGGTTAATGAGCTTACACCGGCTTTCGTAGCTTGGCAATCTACGAGGGTTTTGCCAACGAAGATGTCACAAAGCAAAGCGTATATACCTTCGCTGAACGACTTCGATCCTCTGGACTGCATTCTGGTAGAAAGGGAACCAAACGACAGCACAGTACTCCAAAAAAGGACGAACCAAAGAGCAGTACAATACCTTCAGACAGTAAACGTCTTTGAAGTTTTTATTTGTTATTGTAGATTGAATCGCACGCAAATCAACTAATTGCAACATCTTCGAAAAGGGTGAATGTTTTGATCAGGGTAATTATCTGACTGTTCGTAGTGAAGCACATAGTCACAGAAAAACGTTACTTAAGACTGACGAGGGCAGGCATGCTTATAAAAAACAGGACGTGAAATGCCCGTTTAGGTAACACCATTTGAAGCAGTTGAAAAGGCCTCTTTTTTTTGTTCAATGTTTACATAGCTCAAACACAATGTAAATTTGTGAGTGGTTGGAATGTGAGGCGATGAGATTGAGTTGGAACATGTGTCCTTGTGACGGTTTAGGTAGTAAGTGATCAACAATTCAAAAGGTGGACTGTAAATTTCTCTCGGGAACCTCTAAAAAGGTTCGAGCACAGAAAACACACTTCTAATTCTCTTGAAGGTTCTTTTTATTATGTATCAAAAACGTCGCTCATCGAGCAGTATATAAAAAATAGAAATATTTCATACCATAGTTTATATGGCTTAAGGTTGTCCGAAAAATATTACCGAACATTCTCCCAACGTTGAAATCTAGGATTTCAAAGATTCTCCTAGGTCCTGATGTTGATCTTCATCCAGAGGAAGAATGCAAATCTCTGTCACCGCACGTTTGAATTCTCCTCTGCAAGTCTTGACTGTTACGACTCTTGTCACATTGTCCTGTCCGGTGTGCAGTGTAACAATTCGTCCCAGGAGCCACTGTGCTGGCGGAGCATTTTGGTCGATAAGCAGTACTAACGACCCAGGTTTGATCTTCGTAAGACGATACCATTTCTGGCGATTTTGCAGTTCTGGGAGATATTCGGTCGTCCATCTTCTCCAGAACTGCTGCTGCATACGCTGAACTAGCTGCCATTTTGACAACGTTGATTCCTTTAGGTTGAGATATGATGGTTCTGGAACGGCTTGCATCGCTCTGCCAATCAAAAAATGCGCTGGCGTGATTGCACTAAGGTCATTGGGGTCATCAGAAGCTTGTGTCAATGGCCTTGAATTTAAAACTGCTTCAATCTGGGTTAGTGTCGTGTAAAACTCCTCAAATGTTAAACGTCGAACACCAACGATCCTTTTCAAATGATATTTGATCGACTTCACCCCCGCTTCCCATATTCCACCAAAATGTGGACTACGAGGTGGAATAAATCTCCATTCGATACCCTTACTACTGCAGAATTCAATCAGTTGCTTTTGGTGTTGTTCGTTTTCGAAAAGTAGCCTCAGCTCTTCTAATTCACCATTCGCACCCACAAAATTCGTAGCGTTATCGGAGAAAATCGTACAGGTCAGTCCTCGTCGGCTCACAAAACGTCTCAACGCTGCCAAGAATGCCTCCGATGTAAGATCGGACACCAGTTCAATGTGAATGGCTCTCGTCTTAGTCGTCATCGGTCTTCTAGCTTGTGCACTTGATTTGATAAAAAATGGACCAGCGAAATCGATCCCAGTTCGAGCGAAAGTTGGAGCTGGTTGCACACGATACGACGGTAGATTACCCATCAATTGGGTCGTCTTGATTGGGTCTGCACGGAAACAAGTAGTACAGGATCGTATTACCTTTCGAATCGTCGACTTCGCGTTCAGGGGCCAAAAACGTTGTCTGACTACTGCCAGCAGTGCCCGTTGTCCCAAATGCAAATTTTCAATGTGTAAGTAACGAATCAGGTTTTCTGTCACAGGATGCTTTGCTGGCAGCAACATTTGGTGACGACTGTCAAACGGAATCATGGCGTGTTTGATGCGTCCACCAACTCGAAGAATTCCGTCCTCAGCGTCAATGAACGGATGGAGATTCCTCAACCGATGCTTCTCATCCATACCTCGTGTTAAGGCAGCGATCTCGGACGAAAAGGTTTCGGCTTGCACGAGCCGAATTATCACCTTCTGCGCACGTACGAGTTCCTTTGCTTGAAGTGGTCCATTGGTCATCACCTTCTGTTTCGAAGCAACGAAAAGTGCAAAGCGTATCACGTAGGCCATGTGCCGCTGCAGTTTACCAAAATCGCTAACGTCATCAAATATTTTCAACCGCAGATTGGTGGTGACAGCAAGTGCCACTGTTGTCTTCAGTTCTGGTACCAATTCATCCGGAAGGGTTTGGACGGTTTCTGTATTCATCGAGGATGGTCCTTTCCACCAAAGTTGTTTCTCGATGAACGTTCCTGGCAGCTCACCCCTAGAGATAATGTCCGCTGGATTGGAATGCGTCTCGACGTGGCTCCACTGGAAATCTTTCGTCAGTTTTTGTACTTCTTTCACACGGTTAGATACGAAGAGCTGCAACTCACCAGGTGATTTTCGAAGCCAGCTTAATACTATCTGCGAATCACTCCACAACATAACTGCAGCAAACTTCGTTTCAGTAGAAGAAATGAACTTATCAGTCAAACGGGATAGCAGGACCGCAGCTAGTAGCTCTGAACGTGGTGTCGTAATAGGTTTCGATCCGCTAGATGGTTTCGGAAGAATCCGTGACTTGCTGCATATAAGATTCATGGTGAATGAACCGTCCGATTGTAGCATCCGAGTATACAAGCAGGCTCCATATGCCTGCTTTGAGGAATCAGCAAAACCGTGAAGTTCGACGCTTACCGCCGTGGTCGAAAGGATCCATCGTGGTGTTTTCAAATCGTTTAACTTCAACAAATCATTACGGAACGATATCCAACGTTTCACAATTGCTTCCGGAAGTGGTGCATCCCAATCAGTCGTAATGGCTGCAATTTCACGAAGAAATAGCTTGGCAGTTGTTAACACCGGGCCAATTAATCCCAGTGGATCATAGATTCGTGCGACTTCACTCAAAACGTTCCGACGAGAAAGCGGTTGCATTGGATCCAATTCAAGTGGTGGCACGCAAAACGAAAACCAATCTTCTTTGGGACTCCATGCGACTCCTAACGTCTTCACAATCGACCCCGAATCAATATCGGCAACATTCAGACCATCTGCCTTTAATTTATCTGGAACATCTTCAAGTATTACATCTGAATTTGAGCACCATTTATGAGCATCAAAGCACCCACGCCGCAATAACTCCGTCAATTCACGCTGTAGCTGACACGCTGCCTCTAACGTTTGTGCTCCAGTTAGGGCGTCGTCCATATAGAAACATTTTTCGACTGCTGCTGCAGCAAGAGGATATTCATCAGCATGTTCGATGGCCAATTGTTTGAGTGCCATGGTGGCTAGAAACGGCGATGATGCTAGCCCATACGTCACTGTCTGCATTTCAAACACCTTCAACGGTTGATCAAAATTATCTCTCCACACGATTCGTAAGTACTTTCTATCTGCCTGTTGAACACCAATCTGCCGAAACATTTTCGGAATATCTACCGTAATGACGTAACGAAAGCAGCGAAAGTTTAATAATATCGCCACCAGGTCGTTCTGCACAACAGGTCCCGAAATGAGTGCATCATTTATGGATATCCCACTGGAAGACCTGGCCGATCCATCAAACACAACTCTTAATTTTGTGGTTGTGCTCGACGGTTTGATAACGCAATGGTAGAAAGCATCGTTTTCATCGTCCATTGGATTAATTTCTAGCATATGACCCAAACGCTGATACTCGTGTATAAAATCCGCATATTGCTGTTTAAGTGGAGGATCTCTATCTAACTTTCGTTCCAGATTCAGAAACCGTCTGATCGCAGTCGTCTTCGATTCGCCTATTTCAGTTTTGCGCTCGTTAAAAGGAAGCTGGACGTAAAATCGGCCTGTATCATCACGTTGAAAGGTGCGACGGAAGTGTTCGAGACATTCTTCATCCGACGTCGTGGTGCTTCGTTGATAATCATAGATCCCTTCGATTTCCCAGAACTTGTTGAGTAAGTCACCCAGATTCTCGTTTTCAATTATTGTGCAGAAGGTTTGTTGATGTTGCTTCTTCGAGGTTGAAAAAGATTCACCGACAATCCAACCGAACTCCGTCTCCGTTAACGTTGGAAGATCCGGAGCCAACTTCATCTTATTTGATTTTAGCAAGTCCCAGAAAACGTCTGCTCCAATTAAAATGTCGATACGATTTGATTTAAAGAACGATGGGTCCGCGAGTTCGATTCCGGACGGGATTGGCCATTTCTGAACGTCTGGACACTGCACCGGTAGATCCCCGATAATTTTCGGCGCCACGAGACAATCGAGTATGATGCTGTAGTTGGTGACTCGGGACGTAACCTTCAGTTGGATTTTGAATCTGATTTTTGTGTTCTTCCCATCCAAACCACTAACGAGGCAATCAACAGGTTCTTTTCGCAGAGCTAGAAAATCAGCGAATTGTTCCGTTACGAAATGTGTCTGAGAAGCAGAATCGAGTAGTGCACGGCATGGGAACGGTAATCCATTGATGCCATAAGCCGTAACCACAGCAGTCGATAATAGAGAATGAATCTTCGTAGTACAATCACGGTTACACAACGTCGACGTTGATTCGACTCGACCTGTCTCGGGTTGATTAGCAACTTCTGGAACGGATTGCGCCTGTACTTCATTGGTACGGCTTTTGACCTTCGTATCAGCATCAGATGTCTTCGGTGTCATTTTTCTTTGTTCGACATGCAGGAAAGTATGATGACGTTTTCCACACTTTTTGCAGGAGCTCGACGAAGGGCACTCATTGGTGCGATGGCCTCTCTGGAGACAATTATAACAGGAACCACTTTTGCGTAACATGTCGTACTTTTCACTAACACTGATCTTCTTGAACTCATCGCATCGCCACAGTCCATGTTCATTTTTACACATTGAGCACTGTTCTCCAGTTGTCGTTATGAGCGTGTTGCTCTTTACCATCGGACGTGGCTTCACAATGTCCGCACTGTTTTTCATGTTCACACTAATTTTCTCCAAGATTTTACAACGCTCCTTCAGAAAGTTCATGGTCGCTCCGTACTCAGGTAGTTCACCAGCAGCTTGATTTGTTTCCCAATCCTTTCTTGTTCCGATGTCCATTTTCGATGCTATCAAATTGATCAGCATTGCTTCGCCCAATCCTTCGACAGGGAGGTGCAAGTTCTTCAATGCATCTACGTTCTTGGAACAACTGTCCACCAATTTGCGCAATTCTACCGCACTTTCCTTCGTAATTTTAGGCATCTTATTCAAAGCTTCAATGTGTCGATCGATAATTAATCGCAAGTCTTCAAAGCGTTCAGTGAGCATATCCCAAGCAGCATCATAATCATTGTTATTAATGATGTCTTGGTCGATGATGCCCGCTGCCTTTCCCGTGAGAGAATTCCGGAGATGGTATAATTTGATTGCCGGAGATTCATGCTTGTACCGTCCCATAATCGACTGGAACATACACTTAAATGACAACCAGTTTTCGTAAGAACCATCGAACTGCGGCAACGGAACTTTCAGCGGGGGCAGCTGAGATTGTACAGCGGTAGTAGAAAAAGCGGATATATGCGGAGCGGAGATGGCAGGGACAGCGGCTCTAGTTTCTTCTTTAATAATCGGTGCGATCAACGAATTCAGCTTTATGACGAGGTCGTTATAGGTCGTCTCGAAAACGACGATTTCTTCTTCTTGTTCATCGCGGGTTTCGTCAGAAAGAGGCAGTGCGTACATAGAAATTTGCAACTCATTAAATTCACGATAACAACACTCAACAGTCTGCAAATGAAGTTGCAAGAAATGAATGTTATTGAGGTTAGGGTTCGGATTCTCTTCTGTGTCCAATAGTGCACGCTGCACCCGCGCAAGCCTCGATTTAACTGCCCCTTTCCGACGTTCTAGCACTTCATATTCTTCTTCCATTGTTTTAGAATCTTCTTTCTTCTTCTGTTCAGCCAGTTGTTGGCTAATCGACGTGTAATCGTTTCCATTTTTCAGCTGCTGCTTCGTTCCTTTCGGTGTCTTCGGCATCGTGTTTGATCGTTGCGATCCGAGCGAGAGCCACACAAGCACAAATATGGCTGCCTCGCTACATTCGGCTGAAGCTACAACCAAATGCTCAAATCACTTTTTTTCGACGCGAATTCGCGTTTTTTCCTCACTTTTCCTGTTTATTTCTTTATCCGGCCATGTAGGACCAACAAAATGATCAACAATTCAAAAGGTGGACTGTAAATTTCTCTCGGGAACCTCTAAAAAGGTTCGAGCACAGAAAACACACTTCTAATTCTCTTGAAGGTTCTTTTTATTATGTATCAAAAACGTCGCTCATCGAGCAGTATATAAAAAAAAGAAATATTTCATACCATAGTTTATATGGCTTAAGGTTGTCCGAAAAATATTACCGAACAGTAAGTATATGTCTGGATCTGCGCCATTGAAGTAAGCTATTCAAAAACAAATATATATGTAGGGTTGCAAGGGGATTTTGGACACATAAGACGTGGTTATAAATAAAGACAAATTAATCCACGAAACAAATAGAAATAGTACCAAAGACATTAGCAGATCATAATAACGTAAAAATTATTATGAAGAAGACACGAACATTCAACATGGACAAAAGCATACTTGATACATCTTGACCAAATGGGCACCAAAGCCTAGGAATGTATGTTTGTTAATTTATTTAAAATAGAGGATCACAGAATCGGGCTGCAAAATGGAGAGTCGACAACTGTGATGGAGCATGCGTTCCCGCAACATAGCTCTGGTCCTCACAAGTTCCTATCTTATGCTTCCACGGGTCAAGATATGACAGCTAAGGGTTGCGTACTTAGCTGGTAATGCAGCCTGGGCACTGTTGTCCTTCTGACTTCAGCTAGATTGAGGGATGCGTGCCGAGCGTCTGTCCACCAAGGAGGTCTGTCCATCATCGGCTGAGTAAGAAACGCTGTATCTCGTCAGCTATACCTTAGGAGGCAGTCCCACCAACGCAATGTAGTCAGCGTCACCCCGGTAAGATAGCATGCTGAAATCTTACTCTACCGCGAAAAATGTAAGTATTCTTTGTACGGTATACAATTTTGGATCATCCATGGAATTCCAGAGTATTGTATGAAGATTTTAGCTTTTTTTTCCTTTTTTTTCATGGCAATGATAATGCAAGTCAATCTACAATTGCAGCAGGGCCACAATTGGAAGACATATTCTCATTTTATATTATAACATCCCTTCACAATATTTTTTATGCTATTTTCAGCTTCGCATATATCCATCGTCGTAAGTTTTATTCCACCTACCCCCTATTGAGCGAGATAAGGCGCTATAACCTTGGCAATTATTGCCAGGCTTTTGGTTCAAATGGCCAAAGCAGCATAAACTAATTTTTCTAGCATCTATGCTCCCAACGATAAAGTACAAATTATAACACTGGTTAACTCTACATGGAAGCATTTGGTACGAGAGGTCTACGCTTTCTTCCTTCCCTTGATTCAAAGTAGTAGAGCGATTTTAGATCTTTCTTCTGGAATTTCTTGGAATCCTCTCTGCGGCACATACTACGCAGTTGGCCTGGTCGATGACAAAAAAAATGATGTATTCAAGAAACCATTATTTTCCAGTGTCAGGAACGAATAACCTTAGTAGTTAAAGCCCCTCTATAAAAACAACAACAACAACATCATTTTCCAGGATGCTTTCAAGAATTGACTGCGTTAGTATGAGATTAGATTAGATTAAAATAGAGGATCATTGAATCGAATTTTGCCAATAAAAGGATCCAGTGCAGATTAAAAGTAAGGGCCTACTACCACTGTGACACCTTAAAAAAATCTTTCAACAATTGTAGGTAATATCACGACGATGCACATTTTTTCGTCTATTTTGCGTACATTCACTTTTCGAACGAATTGAAAATCACACCATATTTTTGACATGGTTGATCATACTTTGATACGTATTTTATTTCAATTTTTTGCTATGAGATCACGGCGAGGATTTTTTGGGAGGATTTTTTTTCCGAGAAGAGATATGAAGCGAACCATAAGGACATTTCGGACAACTTTTTCTAATATCAGCTGAATTCGATAACATTTTTATTCAGCTCAATTATGTTACAAATCAGTTCAGGCTATTGGTTCGCTTGTTAATGTATTGCGTTATGTAGTTTTATTTTATGACAGTAAATCTGTTTGTCAAAATTTAGTGCTGCCTTGTATATCTCAGTTTTACTTTTTCGGTATTTAGTTTTTTTTTCAACGTAAATAAATAGTATATTCGATAAAACAAACAAAAATAAGCACAATATTCTTTTTTTTTACATTTAAATACAATGACGTATTACGCTTTTTCATTTGATACTTTAAGTTGCACCTTCTGTGACTACATATAGATGCATTTAACAAAAGTCAAGCCAAATATTATCAAGATTTCAGAAACAAGGCCAGAAAAAACTTCACAACTGTTCAATGTATGTATAAAATTTGAGATCTCACACTCACACAAACTTTTTTTTTATTCAAACTATATAGAAGAATGAAGACAAAATTATTAAGGTAGAAACTGAAAACTCGAATAGGACGATGTTTTTTTTTACATTTTTTGTTTGTTTTGTTTTAACAATGAGCTTACCAAAAAAATTAATGCTAATTTTCTTTCCATAAAGCTAGTAAAATGCTACAACAAATCCTATGATGGTGTGTGCTTATGGTGTGGATCCGTGGCCCATCGGTGTCGGGTTCTGCATTGGCAAATAGTTCGTTCCTTGTTTTTTTCTCTCCTTGCCTCTCAGAAGTCAGTTTCGCCAGGACCTGTGAATATTAGCAAATTGATTAGTTGGATCTGAATTTGTTACGCGTCATATTTCAAAGTTAAACACGAGAGTGAACAACATAACGCAAAATACACACAAACATCACTCGGCTGGTTACTTGAGACTAGGCAAAATCCGATGCATTTGAGCAACGAACTATGTGGTTTCAGTTCTGAAAGCTATATTATTAAATATATGGCATTGTTTTTGTTGTTGTTTTGTAAATAGTTTGTTTTTTTGTGAGTAAATATTCCTTTTGTAAATATATCTAACACGAGTATAACGGGAACTATAATTCATCTTGCATAAGTTGTTCATATTTTCAGACTCTAGTGGCCCGATGTAGACAACCCTTCCGAGAGGTAAGAAATGTTTTGGGAATGCGTGATCTTCCCTACATGCAAGCGATTTACGAATTGCTTTGTTTGTCTGATCTACGAGTGTAATGTGACCCGCGGGTAGATCACCTTTTCGTGGTGCGATACGGAGTATCACATCTACCGCCGAACCCTAGTCCGAATTAATTCTAACTAGGGAACATATTCGTTTGTTGTAGTCAAAGGAACAAATCTTAGTCCTTATTACATTTCATGTCTTGTGAAAAGTGACAATACTCGGATTGAGCAACCGAAGATGAGCTTGGAATAAGGAAAACATGGTTAGTTTTCATATATGTGAATTCTCATTATCTATTTGATGTTCTATAGTTTGAATTGGTTATGACTAGGGTTCTGATACATGGTCAGCATTGGAGTCATAGGTTGTTTTCTTTGCAATGAATCCGGTTTTGTCTCATAAAGGGGCGCGCCTTTGAAGAGTGCTGTCACTCACAAAAGGTATAAATAGCAGAAACATTTCTCAAAAGTTATGAAGTAACTCGACATGCACTAAACAAAGGATACGGGATATACTACAAAAGATCAAATTGCTGGTCTTAGTGGTTTATGGCCCGAACAAAGGGAAAAAAGAGTGTAATGTCATCCATCAACGCAGTACGTAAAATTCAAACGTATTCACTATAGAATAACTGCCGTGAATCGTTTATTTTTAACATGCTGGCTGGGGTTCCCTATGCAAATGTTACAAATACGCGATGCACGACAGATAATTGAAAAAAAAAAATAAGCCACCTCTTTATCATAACATCACTAATCATCAGCATTGTTAATCATTACCGTTTGCGAGCGTCTTCGTCAACGTCTTACATGGAAATTTGCATGGCAGATTTAACGGATCAGACGTTAGACGTTAACGCTTAACAACTCCGCATGTATGCTTAACAACATCATGTATGCTCCGATTGTGCAGTGGTATATTATGATCATTTTTATTCAAAAATATTACGAGGCGACAAATTTTGTAAACAAATGATACTAACCGGCAGCTTTTTATGGGGTATGTAATCTATTTTACATGATGTAGGGTGAAGCACTACTTCGGCAGTGGACAAATTTCCGTCAATTTCGTTATTACTCAGTCGTATTCAATCCAAACGACTTGATATCTGATCATTAGCTCATGTGCGGCTCTATACATGTTCAAAATATCAAGACGTTTGATTCGAATACGGATAAGTAATAGCAAAAAAATGACAGGAACTGGTCTGCTGCTGAAGTTGTGCTTCGCCCTATTTCTCAGTGTGCCCCAGGTATATGATGTGCCGGTGTGTGTCGAATCATCAAGCCGTTAAATCATGAAGCTGGCTATGATTGTTCGAAATTAACATCTTCTTTTTCACTATCTTCAGTCTTAGCGGGTTTACAAGTACTAGGCTGCCTGAAAAGTCCATTTAATTTTCTACAGAGTGAAATTGAGAGAGCTAGCTAAGGCTTTAGGCATTTGAATGGAACTAGTTGGCAACATCATGCATTCCGTTTTGGGTATGAAGAAGCTCTGCACGCGATGGCTGCCGCGTTTGCTTACAATGGACCAAAAACGCATTCGTGTTACAACCTCTCAGGAGAATTTGAGATAGTTTACACGCAATCCGAAGGAGTTTGTGCGCCGATTCATAACCATGGATGAAACTTGGATCCATTACTACACACCGGAGTCATCGCAGCAGGCAAACCAGTGGGTTTCACCTGGCGAAAGTGCTCCGAAGCGCCCGAAAACGCAACAATCGGTGGGAAAGGTTATGGCCTCCGTGTTTTGGGATGCGCAAGATGTAGTATTCATCGACTATCTTGGAAACGGTAAAGCCATAACAGGCGCATACTATGCAGCGTTAGTGGATCGTTTGAAGGATGAAGTCCAGAAAAAAACGGCCGCATTTGCAGAGAAAACTGTGCTCTTTCATCACGAAAATGCGCCTGTTCATTCATCCTCAATTGCTCAAGCAAAATTGAATGAAATTCGGTATTAATTGTTTCCCCATTCACCGTATTCGCCAGACTTGCCCCGAGACTTCTATTTGTTCCCAACTGAAGAAATAGCTCACCGGCAAGCGATTTTACTCAAATTATGAGCTCATAGCTGTAACCGATGGCTATTTTGAAGAACTTCCGAAGGAGTATTATTTCGCTGGACTCGCTGCATCGACCTAAAAGGAGAGTATGTTGAGAAATAAAACCGAATTTGGCAAAAAAAAAGTTTGTGTTTGATATTTAAAGGACTTTTCAGGCGTAAGTCCTAGTAAGTCCGGTTCGGGCGCTTAACGTTAATGTCTACGCCCATTATTATTCAAAACCAAAAAAGAATTCCGAGTGAACCCCCTTTTCCTACCGCCACTAATATGACAATGAACGGTGTTGCAATGTATTACAATGATAATAAAAGCGTAGAAGAAATAGAGCTCAAAAAGAAGAGAAACCTTTTGATAATAGTTTTATAATTAATTTTTTGTTCTCTTCTCGAATCAAATGGTCATTTCTTAGAAAATTGTTACCGCGTTTGCTCAAATCTATACTTATTTTCGATAGTCGAGGGGCAAATCACTACATATTTAACTGAATCGAAAATGCATTTGGAAAAAATGCGTTGAAAAGTACACCTGTGCATTCAATGCACTAAAAAATGCACAAATAAATCAAATGCGCTCAAAAATGTGCAATTAATGCGTACTAAAGTGCATCAATGCGTTGAAAAATGCCTAAATGCACTTCTTAATACGTGCAGCTGAATCGAAAATGCATGAGTGATTCGCCCCTCGTCGATAGTATAAGAGAAAATGAGGGCGGTGCTTCGTTAGTACAACAGGAATCAAATCAAAAACTCTACCAGAGATTTGTTTTACCTCAATTTGGTACTTGCATAACATTGTGGGAACAATTTTATGGTATTATCCTCAGGTATTTTAGGTATTAATCTGAGCTCCTAAATACCACAGCCAGTTATCAAGTTATTCGTTTGTCTGTCCCTTCTTATGAAATTTTCTACGTACTGATCCATTGCTAACGATTGTCAGTTAGTGAACTTAGCGAAAAATCTCTGTCGAATTTACCACTCTCGACTTAATGTCTCAAACAATCCAAAATGTACCATTTTTGATAATATGCAATGGTTGTTTAGGATAAATCACGAACATTTCACTTGAACTGTGTCACCCGTTTTTGAAGACCCGGAAAGGGAAAACCATATTTTCAGCCTGTTCATTTGCAGATTTGTATTGGAGCAGAAGTAGGTCATTTTTAAGTTAAACTACTTATACTTTTAGCATTTGAATGGTGTATAAATGAAGTCATTCTGTTCAGTCAAACGAGAGTTATTAGTACATAAACCTTTCACTTATGCGTAACGCTCTCATTTTTCAAAATTTTGAAATGACACCCGGTATAAAAAAGAAAATCATAGTCCTACGTGAAAAACTTTATCTTTTCGCAGCATGCGTTCACGAAAATATCATATGTTTAAATATTATTTGTTTCGTGAAGTAGTAGAGTAGTTTTGATTAATTTGAGTCCCTTCCGTTGGATAGCTTGTCAGCGTTCGTGTTTTATTATGTTTACAATAATATTATATATATGATCAATTTTATCTAAAAGCGATTCAATATTAATAATAAACAAGCAAATAAATACTATTATTCAAAGTGCAAATAGCATTTAACCAATCAACTTATTAAAGATTGTTTTTTTTTGTTTTCTGCGTTTAACACTAGATTTCATAGTTTACTCACTATAAGATGTGTGTGACGTAAGTGTGTCTGTATAACTGAAGTAATGAAAAATGATTGTGATTGTAGTTTGTCTATTCAACTATTGTACAGCTCAGCACAAGAACAAGCAAATGTAGCTAATCTTTCCTTTCATTGGTATTGTTTTTTTCTGAAACAGAAAGAACAATGAGAACGGTTGATGCATTCCTTGTTTGTTTTTTTTTTGACATGTTCTCGGTCATCATGGTTCGATTTCCGCTGGACAACATCAGAATATAAATGATGATCGAATGTTAGTTTGGTTACGCAGGATTACGATCTTTTTACACTCACGTCTTTTTGTCTACGTGTGAATGTGTGTGAGTGTGTGGATTTTTAGTGTGAAAATTAGAAGAAAACTTCACCTTTAACTTGTTTTAGTATTTTTAGATTGAGAATAAGAGATATTGTCAACACGAGACTTCTGATTATTCTCGATAATTTTCATTTAAATAACATAAAGAAGTGAATCTTGGATTTACTCAAAGTTGACTAAAAAGTGATTTAAATTTAGCTAATGATTAAATCAATTTATCATATGTTTCTCTTGTGTTGAATATGCAAGGCAGAAAGAAATTCAATAACAAGAAGTGAATGAATGCTGTGCCTTAAAAAATATGGAAAAGTTTTTTTTTGTTTCAAATGCAAACTTTTTTTTTGAAAGTATGTTCTTCTTCTTTTTGCAGAACTTTACGCCAAAGGTGGAGTTTACTCTTTTCGTGTTTTTTTTCGTAACGGATTTCTATTGCTTTTTGTTTTATTTTAATTATTAATTTTGGTTATCCATTTTAGCACTACTGAGTGTTGTTGTGTTTATTAACATACATTTTACAGCTAGTGTAGTTAACGATTTGTTCAATGCTTTTCAAAAAATCACAAAATACGAAATAAAGCTTTAAAAACTAGTCTCATGGTGCTTTTCAAACAGAAGAACTAGTCATGCAACAAAGATAAATTCAGCTGTATAATAATGTTTCGAAACAGTCCAAATTTACCTTCGCTGCAGGGAAAGTAGTATTTAATGTAATATTTGTTTTTATCTGCCGCGATTTTTTTTAGCATGATGGCTGTAAACGTGCTCCATTTAACTCTCAACGTTCTCGAAAAAGAAGAAGATACATTCATTTTTCAATTTATATGCTACTCTTAGGGCAACACTGATCAGCCCGAGTATATCAATAAAAGTTTGTTGAAAAATTGGTTGTTCCATGAATTTGTTTTCCGAAATATTACTTTAAATACTACCCGATGAGTGTCGATTAAAACATAGATGTGAGATGAGATTACAGCCAATCAATAAAATAAAGCAAATTAATTTTGAAGATACCTGTTTCTCTGAAATCTTGATGATATGCTTTTGTTATGAATGCTTTCTGCTACCATTTCTTCTGAACTTTTCTCATAAATATACAGTTCGCTAAACGCTCAATACAATGCTTCAACGCAATTTAACTAACAACACAAGAACATTCGTTACAGTGATGAGTTCCAAGTCATCGAACGATCTCTTGACTTATATTTCGATTTCTAAACTAGAGCTTCAATCAGTTCATAAATTACTGAATTTGGATTGCTTGTATGAAATCCTCGAACTGGACGCGTTTTCCTCTATAAGCCCGGAAAATGTAGGAAAGGGAGACTGATTGGATGCTCGTGATGGAGGACGTGACCGGGGATAGCCACTGGATTCGGGGGCATCGGATTCTCGAACTTCGGCGAGTCGTGATATACTCTTATTACTTAGTACTCGAGGGCATCGCGCTGACCAACTATTTGACCTCCGAGCTACTGGACTTGAAGGATCGTGCAGACTACGGAAAGTCTTCGATGGTAAAGCCTCTGAATGGCTGCAGTCGAAAGGCGAGCTCTTACCATTCGTTTCATTCCACGTGTCGTAGTAATCGGCATAGGAGTTTTGATATTCAGATTTAAATTCCTGTGGAGTTAACGCCGGTGTTGAATCTACGGTAAGGATGTTATCTTCTGTGGAACTCAGGGTGCCATTGGATTCTAAGTCCTCTTGCAAAATTTTCATCGCTGCCGCGTGTAGCTTGTCAAGTGGCAAGTTGCGGAATAGTCTACCCTTTTTCTTCATTAGCAAACTTTGTACTAGTTCTTCAGCGAGTTTTTCATTCGTAACTCCTGATACAGGAGATGCCGATGAGGTCGAAGATGACATGCTTTCTATGCCTGAAGATGATTGATGTCTTATTGGCAGTGACAGACGATCTCTACGATTGTTGGCAGTGTTTGATGTACTGGTGCTATCGTCAAAAGACGATCCCTTATATTTACTAAGACTTGACTGACTTGCATGATCAGTCTGTTCTTCGTTGGCAGCTTGTTTTTCAATATACTCAATCGATGCCATTCTATCGGCTTCCTCTTCGTCGCTATCTCCGTTATTACTTTCGTCCTGCAAAAGCTTGAACAATCTGGAATGTGTTGCTGCTCGTTGGTAACGGGTCATTTTGCGCATCTCTGGGAAGCATTCGGAATCTGTGTCCACTTCTGAAATGTGTTTACTGATATCTGACGTCACACCGGAGTCATCTTCAGCCTCGGATTCATCACAAGACATTTTATGAATTGAAGAGGGTCTCAACTGATTAGTACAGTCGGATGATTTCTGTCGAAGTGGTACTTCTAGTAGAGGACTAGAAGATTGATTTTCGAATATTGATATTCTATCACGCACGGAGAGCTTCTTGTCATCCTCTTTGGCTATCGTTTGAATAACATTTAAGATTCCGTTGCATTTGTGATCGGTTTTCTCCGCCACAGGAGCTTTTTTCAACACAATTTCTGGTGTTTTTTGATCTCCAATCATTGTTTGTTTACTCAGTTTATCCTCTTTGGTTTCATCTTCTTCTGCATCCGATTCCTCTTTTGATGTGTTAGTTGTTTCATACTCTTCACTGTCGTCCTCACTTTCCTCTTCTGAGCTCTCTGTTTCTGTCTCTGATGGAGCTTTCTTCTCGGTTTCGCGTTCGTCAACTGTCGTCATGTCTGTGCCTTGGCTTGCAGTATCTGACAGTTGACCTTTTTTGTCCCAGGTACTCGTATTATTATTCTCATCCATAAGTTCAGAATCTTTTCCGGTATCGTTATCCAGTTTTCGCTTGCTATTGTATAGACTGTGAAACATTCTTTCGTTTTCGCTTTGCCAAAAATGTATCGAATCATTTGTGTTTTCGTTCTTCTGACGATCCAAGAAAGTTTCCACCACGGGATCTTGCTTCCATAGATCTATTGCTTCGGTAGGACCATTCTCACTACTCCAAAAGTCAGTATCACCATCATCATTATTTTCTTCGTTATGTTCGCAGTTCCATTCGCCATCCCGATCGACGCTAACTTCTCGGCTGCTCCAAAAGTCCCTTGAATATGACTTACTGGGTCGACTTACATCGTCTTCTTCGCCGATCTGGCTCCAAAAGTCTATTTCTTCATCATCATCTTCTTCTTCTTGTTTCTGTGGATTTTCGTTTTCTTTTTCGGTATCATAGACGTTTTGGTTGTCTTCCATTCTTTCATTGTTTGTCTCGGGTTTCGCCTTCAATGGTAAAGACACCGAAACCGACACGTTTGAGTCTTCCTCATAGTCTACTGTGAATTTTTGTGCTTGTTCTTCAATTTTATTAGGCACGGAGCTGTTTTCGTTTGAACATTCGTTTAATGATTTACTGCTCATAGAAGGTATAGTTATTGTGAAAGTTACATCTGTGTGTACAACTTCTTCCGCTGTTTCACTTTCATCTTCGGATTCCGTTTCTGTTTCCTCAGTTTCACTGTCTTCTTCTTCACTTACTATCACTACTTCTTCAGTGTGCTTTGTCACTGATGCCACAACATTTTTTTCCAAATTGGGAGTAGATTTTCCTTCTTCATCGTCTGTTGACTCTTCATCCTGTTCTTCGTCTTCATTGTTGTCCTCCACTTCTTCCTCGTTTTCGGTAGATTCGTCGTCCGATTCTGATCCGCTGTCAGAGTCGATATGATACGCATCGACATTAACCGCTAAAGGTATGTTAACCAAAGCTACAGGTTGATCATTCGGGTTACATTCGTCTTCTTCCATGCGGTCAATGTCATCGTCTGTATGGTTACCATAATCCGCTTTCTGTACATCCCTATCTCGATTTTGATCTTCATCGTCGTCCAAATCGTTGGCCAATGTAGAAGAACAATCGCTCAATGTGGAACTATTACTACAAACGCTAGCCCTACGGCTGGGGTTAGCTGAACAAGAATAATTGCTCTCTTCTTCAAAGATAACACTCAGTTGGTGAGGCAAATGTTCCGGTGGATTACTATCGTAACCCACTGTAGCTTCATCTTCGCTATCTTCGCTACTTTCTTTATCTTCATGTTCTTCACAATTTTCGGTATCATTTTGAATGGGTCCGGTTTGTGCAGCTTCAGAAGTCAGTGCCTTTTTTTCGTGTCCTTCATCTTCCGAGTCTGAGCATTCAGACTGAGAGGAAGGTGCTGAAGAGGTACTTTCTTCAAAAGTACGATACCTTTCATTCAATGGACTGCTGGGTGAGCAGCGTACCATGGCTTCAGGTTCGGTGGAGAAAATCTTCTCCGGAGAAGAACTAAAGTTGGCAAGCCGTTCGGATAAACGTTGCAAGCTGCTTTGGGAGCGGGTTAATGGAATTGCGTGATTGTTGAAGTCACTCAAAATAGATTCAACATCCGAGTCGGGCTCGTGAGTGGGGGTAACTATGAGTCGTGGAGGCGGTGTTGTAATGACGTAGGTGTGCGTTGGTGATTCAGGAACAGTACTCTCGCAGTAGGCGAGTTGTGGTTGGCCAATCTGATAATACGGTGGGGGTGTACAAGGTGTGCGTGGTTCTTGTGGATAGTAGAAATGATGTGGTGACATGTAGCCGGCATAATAAGCCGCCCGGTCGTAGTGGCCATGTGGCGGTGGTGGTGGTGGTGGTTGTGGTGGTGGATAGTAATATCCGGGTGCATGATGAGGTGGATGCGGAGGAGGCGGCGGATGAGGATAGTACTGTGCATTGTTAGGATCGTAATAATGCCAGTTGGGATTGCAACAATAGTGGGGCTGAGGCGGGTAAGGATAGGGTGAATATCGAATTTCGCCGTTGCATGGTAAATTTTGATTACCTTCAATGTCAGAGGAATTTGTATCGGCTGTTGAAAGAAACGATAAATGAGAGAGAAAAAAAAATCATCGTGATTATGGAACAATGTACCAATTGATTTAGATGGGTGAACGGATGATAAAATGTACTAGGAACAAAACTGAAGATGTTTAGCAATAAATTCATTCTTGGACATCTTTCAACACAAGCCTAATGCTAAATTGATCAATCATTACCTTTTGAGATTGTGCCTAATAAATTAATAAATTTTATTCCTGCTTGAGTAAAACTGATAAAAGAAAAACAAGTGACCTAATTCTCAAACTAAAAAATAAATGTTTTGATAGGGTAAAGTTTGCTAGTATAGTTAAATGTGTGTAAAGATGATTCATAACTCAGTGCACATCAGTTGCTGATGTAAGTTTGGAATTTAATTTTTGGGTTTAACTAGAAGATGAATTTTATGAAGTAAGTTATCCTGTGTAAACGAACAAGTTTGGAGATTTTATTCTCGATTTCTGGAATAAAATGTTTGAAGACTGTTTGCTTTATCCACACTTACCAGGAGCATCCGATTGGGTCATGGCCTGTAGCATCTTGAATGATCGGCTTGGAATAGCACTTCCGGTGTATTTCTTCGGCTCTTCCACCCTCTGCTCGCTTGGGGGAACATACTGCTGTACGGTGTCGTCCTCTGCAGAGATAAATAGTTTGGTAAGTTTTTATTCCCCATAACTAAGCTTATGAACTATGCTTTAAAGTATACCTGACTCACTGATGTTGCCACGATTTTGCACAAACATTTGGTTGGTGCGGTTCGATGAGCCTGAAAAGAAAAACGGATTTAGTGTTTTAAATGTATGGGGTGGGTTTTAGATTCAAGATGTAACAAAAAAGGAACTCTGAAATAAGCGTAACAATATGTACATCTAACCCGATGTGCGTTTGAGTTTTTTTACCCCTTTTATTCAGACACTTCGCAATGTAAAGAGCACAATTATCATGGTAGCCAATAGTATTGCGAATGTGAGGTTTGCTTCTTTTGCACATACAGGTGGATTAAACTTAAGTACAGACGAACCAAAAAGAAAAATGACATTAAAGTTATAAAGCTTCAGCTTTGCTTCGGACAACTTTCCGAGTGACTACGAGGATGGGGTGACTTAAAGCTATGTCCATTTAGAATCCGGAATAATAAAATCATCTGTATCTTGGTAACGGATTATTTGTTTATTTGTTTATTTGCAGTAGACATCAACAGACCAAGTTTAGGTCCTAATGATGTTAAAAACACAAAAAAAAAAAAATACAATAAGAAACGATTACATAACCTCTTAACTGGAGTCAAAACAAAAAAAATAAATAAGTAAAAATAAAATAATTAAAGCTATATACTATCTTAACTACGTGTGTCAATTGTTCTAAAAACGGTAGAAAATCTCCGACGAAGTGCGTTCCGCGTCAGATGAAAATCGAAAATGGACGCCACCCTATTGAAGGTTCGCTGCAATCCGTGAATAGCGCTATTCAACCCATAGTTGGTGCGGCGAAAAGGAAGCCTGAGCCTAGAGTTGTGACGCATTGGCCTTGGTTGGACGTTGATGCTAATTTGTTGAAGGATCCTTCCGCAGTCGATTCTTCCTTGTAGAACATCTGCAGCGAGTTACATGCATCTCACTACATCTGCTACGGACCCGCAGAGGCTCCATGTCGACCAACTGACACCGACTTTCGTAGCTAGGAAGACGAAAAGGGTCGCTCCAAGGAAGTCTACGAAGTGCGAACCGAAGAAAACGGCGTTGAATAGATTCGATTCGCTCGGCGCCATTATGATAGCATGGACTCCAGACCGCTGAACAATACTCCAGTGTCGAACGAACGAGGGAATAATAGAGCGATTTAAGGCAGTGAATGTCGCTGAAGTTCTTCGCAACCTTGAATATAAAATCGAGTGTCCTTGAAGCTTTGTCAACAACATACGATAAATGTTGCGTATACGTCAGTTTCGAATCCAGCTGAACACCTAGGTCTTTAACGCACTGCTTTCGTTCGATGGTTGTACCGAGAAGATGGTAGTTGAACAAAATTGGTTGTTTCTGACGTGAGAAGGTTATCACTGAGCACTTGGCCGGGTTGACCACCAACCGATTTAGAGTACACCAATGAGCAAAGGCATCAACCTGCGCTTGGAGGAAATGGCAATTGGCGGTTGAACAGACGTAAGGCACAATAAGTTTGTAGTTGTGGAACGCCCTGGTGAAAATCCGTGCTGGTCGTCACCAACAACCGCATGTGTAAAAGTGAGTTCTTAACGACCAATTCAAAAGCTTCGATACAGCGCTTAACGATGTGATTCCTCGGTAGTTGTTCACGTCCCGCTTGCTTCCTTTTTATATACCGGAAACATGTCCGCCATTTTCCAGCAATAAGAAATGTACCGCTAGAGAGGACATCTGGAATATCTGACGAAGTGGATACAGAAGACAAGCCATGTTCTGTTTCAGAAAAACCGACGGAACCTCCATCGGGTCCGGGCTTAAGCGAAGTATTAGGTGTAATGCCGCGTTCGAGATTGATTCTGAATCCACATCAACTAGGCTGAGTGTTTGATTTGCCAAGGAACATTGCCGGCAGCAGCGTGAACAGAATGACTGGTTAACCTCTCGTCTTCATAAACACTAGCAAATTTTACCGAGAACAGATCGCAAATTTCCTTTGAGTGCCAGCAGTTTCGCCATTATAGAACATGGATGAAGGTAAGCCTACTTCCTTACGTTGTTGATTAACATAGCTCCAAAAAGATTTCGATGAGTTGTTGTGAGACGCCCGTTGAACCCCACTCAGATAACGTTGAAAATGTGCACGACTGGTCCGTTTATACTCGTAGTTGAGTCTGCTATAGTGACGTTTAAGCGACATGGTGCGGTGTTTCGTGAATCTTTTAAGAGCAGCCCTTTTAATCTGTTTTAGCGAGCGAAGAGCGTTCGTCATCCAAGGAACCCGAGAGTCAGTCTGAACAATCTTTTCGGGACAGTGTCTGTCAATGACAGCCAAGACGTGGGAAAAAGTTTGAGCAGCGATGTTAACGTCGGTCGAATCAAGAATGCTCTGCCAATCCAAACTAGATAAGACATCACCAATACTGCGATAGTCGGCTCTACGAAGTCATATGGCCACAGTAGCAGGGTGTCGACGAAGTCCCGAGCTACAACGTCCTCGACAGCAACTATTAGAGAAGGATGGTGAGGGACATCCTAACTCAGAGGCACGGGAGCTGTAGAGATGAAGGGAGCAATATCTCGGCCACTCACGAAGCAGAGATCTAGAGAGCGATTATTCTCATTCACCACGTTGTTAACTTGGAATAGAGTTGCGGTACTGTAGCTGTCCAGAAGCTGGAGGAAGCCGCTGTGAGTTGGAGTCCATGCAATGCCCGCTAGGTTGAAGTCTCCCAAAATAATCATTTCATCATGGAGGGCAACCGTATTCGAAATAGCAGAAACAGATCTGATTGACTTACTAATAAGTTTAATGCTTAAAAACAAAGGTAATTTACTGTACTTTAAGGAAAAATTATCAATACAAATCATTTCTCTTCTTTTCTAATGAAAATTCTTCTGTATTCCTCCTATCAAACGCTGCACACCTCCGGGGTCAACGTCCTTGGCGCATTTGTTCCGCATTTTGGTCATCTGAGTCGCGTCCCGAACCGTTTTTCCACTTTTCTTAAGCTTCCGCTTCATTATTGCCCAAAATCTCTCAATGGGCCGGAACTGCGGGCAGTTGGGTGGATTTATGTTCTTATCGATGAAATCTATGCTATTATCGCGGTACCACTGGACGACTTCCCGGCTGTAGTGGCAACTCGCCAAATCTGGCCAAAACTTCACGGTACCTTTATGGGCTTTAATGAAAGGTAGTACGCGGCTTTTGAGGCATACTTCCTTGTACAGCTTCGAATCCATCGTCTTATTCGTCACAAACACTTTGGTCTTTGCTCCGCAGCTGCATATCCTTTTCCAAATCATCAGTTTTATTTTTGGCAAATTTGTCCATAAAAGCAAACATAAACTTCGCAGGAACATCTCCTCGTGCCGTCGCCATGTAGAATTTTTGGCCAGGAAGCTGTCCGAAATCCATTTTGACGTAGGTTTCATCGTCGACTGAGCAGGCATCCTTGGTATTTCGTCAAAACCTGCTGGTACACTTTCCGAGCTCGAGTTTTGGTGACGAAACTTCGCTTCAACGTTCTGTTTGGTTGCTTGCTGGCTCGATAAGAAGGATATCCTGCTCGCAAACGAATTCTTCTAACGGTACTGCGAGCAGCAGCGTATTTTTGTGCGATTTCATTATCTGATAGTCCAGGGTTTGCTCTGACGGTTCTCAACACCTTCTTGTTCAGCTTGCGGTCATATGTTCCACTACGACGCTTACCCTGAGGCACTCGATCCACGCTCTTTCGCTCCCTGAACCGTTTGAGCACATCATACACGGCTAGTTTGGTGATTTTCAACGTTTTTACGATTTTTATTGCGGACCACGTTGGATTATCAACGTGGATGTGCAGATTTTTTTCTCTCCTCTCGGCTTCCATCTGGAATAACTTTTGACTCACTGCACGAAACACCGTGAAATTCATACCACAGAAAGTGGGTGCCTAGTTTAACAAACCGCTGTAAAAGAAATCTTGCAGCGGTCACTTACCGTGCCGCAGCAACACAATACGTGATTCCGGATTCTAACTGGACAGAACTTTATTTAGTATGAGTTTGATTCGTTTGCCGGTACCGTACTTCAGGAGCTAATTTTCAAAATATGGCGCATAATGAACTCGTGTCGGTTGATTTTTCATACAGTTCTGTCTAACTGTAATATTTATGCCACGAGAGCGGTAGTAACATCAAGACATACATAATAATTATATGCCACACTTAGTTAGTATGCATATAAGATGCATATTGGATATAGGAATTTAAACATCGTACTCTTAGACATAATTTTAGAAAAAAAACAGGCGCTATAAGTTCATCATACTTCATATTTTGAAGTTTTTCTTGGTGAATGAATTGTACTTAATTAGTCATCGCATCCTTGATGGCTGATAGAAACAATTTAAAAGAGCATTTTACAAGATGCTAGGGACAGGCGCCTTTGTTCAAAGCTTTTGCTGTTGTTTTTAACAGGAGTTGGGCCACTGTGTCTTGCCTAGTTTCATTCATGAACGCAAGAAATAGCTGAAGAGAACCGACTTTTAAAATCTATTGTATATTATCCGAGGACGACTTTTTCCGAGAATTTTTTTTTGCCTAACTCAAGGTGTAGCAAATAACGTATGTACAACGAAGCTCATTGTTAAAAGCAAAATAAAACATAAGCAATAAAACACTGAACAAACAACCAGCGCAACCAGAGGGTAGATAAGTGTTTCCATACCGGCACTACTCGAATTCGCTGCCTGACCGCCATCGGTCATGTTTTGCAAATATCTGAAAGCCTTCGACGGTATTGCGGCACCACGATAGCGGGGATCTTCTTCGTTATGAAGGTATACTTCTCCATCGACTACAGATATATTAACGTGGGAACAATGGTGAATGAACAGGTTATTTACATAACACGCTGCAAGGACTAAATGAAAACTAGTTCCTAGTTACCTTGATTTTTGACTCGTTTCATAAGTTCCTTGTCATCTTTGTTCAACTGCATCCTGCCAAGTTGGTTTTCCGATCCTTCAGTATTGCAGGATTGTTGTGGCTGTGCTTCGCCTGATGGTTTTGGCGTCGATTGTGCCGATCTGGCCTCTGCATCTTCCATAGTGTCAGTGATCTGCTGTAGCACCCTAAACGAACGGGACTGGTTGGGGGCATTGTTTCCATTCCAGGCCTGCGAGTTATTACTGCTTCGAGGGTCACTACAGAAAAAAGAAAATATGAAGAATAGTTGACCGGTTGAGATCTGACTTAGGATACGAGTTTGGTGAGTTTCATAAGTTGACTGTTGTAACCATTGGCGCCAGCTTTTGGCTTTTGCGTTACCAATAATATTCACCATATTAACACATCGGTCCATAAGTCCCAAGCCTAACTACCAGATGGTGCGACTTATAAAATATCCATATGAGTTTTCGAAAGTACCAACCTTCAAAAGATTACTGTCGAAATGTCATGACGTTTGGTTCATTATTTATCGAGTTACAGTGGTTTAAGTAACGCTACTTTTGTGGTTCTTAAAAACGATGGATTCAAAGCACTTTCGTGTGTTGATATATCATAGCTTTTTGATGGGAAAAAAACATTGTTCAAGCCCTAGCTTGGCTTAAAAAAGTTATCCGGGCTATGTCCCATCGAAAACGACCATCAAACGATGGTTTGCCAATTTCAAACGTGGTCGTACGGACACCGATGATGTTGAACGCCTTAAGGCTGGGCTACAAAGGGGAGCGCAACGGCGCGGTGCGGCAGTTTTTGACATAAAATATATGGATTAACTGTCAAAAGCTGCCGCCACGCGCCGTTGCGCTCCTCATTGTAGCTGGGCCTTTAGTCGGCAAATGAGGCAGTTATTCCAGAAAATATTAAAAAAAAAACCCTAAAAATCAGCAATCGCAAAGTGAAGTTGCAAGAGATTGCTGACACTCTGAAGGTATCAAAAGGTAGTGTTTACACCATCATACACGAACATTTGGGTATGAAAAAGCTGTTTTCCAAATGGGTGCCGCGTTTGAAAAACAATCAACAGCGACTATTATATCGGTTTCTTGGATCGGTTGAAGGCCGAAATCGCCCAGAAAAGGCCTCATTCGATGAAGAAAAATGTGCTCTTTCGCCAAGGCAATGCACCGTGTCACAAGTCAATAAAACTGGTCGAATTGTGTTTCGAATTGCTACCGTACCCACCGTATTTTCCAGATCTGGCCCCAGCGACTACTGACTCTTCGCAGAACTCAAAAAAAATGCTCCGTGCAAAGAGATTTGGCTCATCCGAAAAGTGATTGCTGAAACTGAAGCATATTTTGAAGGTCTTGAAGGTAAATCGTTCTGCACCGCTGGTATCGAAAAGCTAGAGAAACGTTGGAATGATTGTATCACTCTAAAGGAGATTATACTGATGAATAAAAATGAATTTTGGCAAACATATTTTGTTTTCCTACTTAGGCCCGGGACTTATTGACCGATGTTATAATATATGTGAATAGTAATTTCAACTCCTACTCATAATGGATTCAAGTTGGCGCCTCAGGTTATAGGTTACGAATTGTTTACAGGTGATTTCAAAGATTAGTTATTGGCCATGAATTAAATTCGATTCAATTTCATCAAAAGTGGAGCTACTCAAAATTAAGTAAATCTTGTTTGGTTTGAAAAAAAATTACTTGCATCGGCTAGGATAAGTTACTCCAACGTTGACAAAATTGGGTAAATTTAACACAATTTTTAGTTAATGTATGCAAAAAACAAAACGACGGCGAGAGTTTGTCATGTTGCTTAGGACCTAATTCTTTTTTTGCTTTTAATGCATGGCCCATCTCTCGTATTACTCGAGCAAACATCATTTATCGCGTTGCATGGTAGAACCGATGGTTACAGTTTGATACTCAAATGCAGATTTAGCATGAATAGTCAATGAAACGCATTGCAGCAAGTGGGACAATGGCTTTAAAATATGTTATAATAATGGATGTAAGTCCGTTGTTTTCCTCAGGACATCAGAACAAAGGGGCTATTCATAAACCATGTAAACTTTTCTAACCAAAGTCTACGCTCCATACACAATTTAAAAAAAATATAGGGAAAAAAGTCTACAAGGGGGGGGGGGGTCGGATTGGGATTTTCAATAATGAATACGTGGTTTATGAACAGGCCCAAAGATGAAAAAGTTTTGCTCCTAAGTTGAAGATATCAAATGGTATTTAATTGCTTAAAAAAAGTCAACCGTGCGTCTGTGCCTATCGTGTCACCTGAGGAAAACTGATCTTACACTCCACCTTCTCTACAAATGATGATTGTCAAAAACTCCGAAATCGGTCAAAAGAATGCGGTGCACAGAATGTAAACAGCTAGAAAAATGAACGCGGAAACGAAATAACGAACAAAAAAAAAAAACGAAAAGTACAGCGAAACCACAAGAATCGTTCACATGTTTCTTGTTGGTTGTCGGTATACCTGAGTCTATTTTTAAGAAAACGAAGCTTTGCTTCTAGTGGGATGTCGTGTATAATATATCTATGATCACCACTGTATATCGGTAATTGAGCAATATGTGCAAATAGGAAAAGAAGAAAAGAAAGTGAAGAATCATAAGAACCCAGTGACTTGTTGGCGCAGATTGGGATAGAAGCAATTAGTTGCTGAACTAAGCGCATGTTATTGGAATTATCGATGGTCATACCTTTGAATGATTGCTGGCGTATGTGATAAGGGTCCTCGGACAGTCGAAGCCATAGTCCCGTTGTCGTTGTTCTCGACTTTGATTGGTATGATTCGCACCCCACCGGATTGCGGCGTCGAAGGCTGTTGTTGCATGCGCTGTTGCAGCATCATTTGTTGCTGTTGCTGTTGTTGTTGTTGCTGTTGTTGCTGTTGTTGTTGTAGTTGTTGTTGTTGTTGTTGCAATGCAGATGGCGGTGGTTGTGGATAGTGTTGATGATGCTGTTGGAACATCGGGTGCTGCGGAGATGTCGGTGGGTAAGTAATATTGTTGTAGCCTTGGTTCACAAAGTGGTTTGGATTGGTAAACATCGCGGTTGGTGTTGTGAAACCTTAAAACAAAAGAAGATGAAGAAGTGCGTTTGTTCGAAAGAAAAGTTGTGTAAGATAAAGTATTACCACTATGTGGTCCGGGATAGCCAACTGTAAGCGGCGATTGTACGTTATTGTACTGTGGTCCTGGGCTGTAGTAGGGTGGCGGTGCGAAGCTTGGTGCAGAAACCGGTGTTTTGATAGGAGATTGCTCGATTTGTATGGGTATAATACGTTCCTGCTGAGGTTGAAGTGTTATTACTAGTAAAGTGACGTTTAATGAATTCTACTAACTTTTTGGGCCGTCGTCGGCTGTGGAGAGTACATTTGGTTCTGCACATAGACTGGTGCCTGTTGAAAGCTCCGAGCTGCAGGCATGGTAGGTTGCGGTGCCTGTTGTACGATGGGTGGTGGTGTAACCTTCGCCGCCGGGTTTTTTAGCTGTATGTAGTGGGTTTGTGAAATTGCGGGTTGATTGGGTGAGGACAATTCGATTGTCTGTGGTCTGCTTGCTGATATGGTGGGTTGTGGGGTTTGTTGCTGAGGTATTGGAGCAGGCTTCGGTGGGCTTGGTGGAGCTGTAGCGATAGGTTCTGAAGGTTTAGTAGCTGTTTCGTTACTGTTAGACTTGGACACCGACTGTTTGGGTCCTAAGTAATCAGGGTCATCTTTATGAACCCATTCGGGTTGTTCTTTAGCACTGTTTTGCCGTGATGACATCCATGGTGGACTTGTTTGATGGAGTAGACTCTGCTTGCTATTTGCAAATGCTTCATGAGGCGGTGGTATATAAAGAGAACCTAATGCTTGTGGGGGTGGTTTTTGTGGTGTAGCGGGTTTAACCGTAGAGGCGTTTGTGGTGGAAGAAGAAGTGTTGCTTGTGCTGACAGGAGTTTCGTTGGTAGAGTACGATGATGGAGTAGATGATGATGGCGACGTTTGTCGTGGTTTGGAAGGCTGTTCCTTGTCTTGCTGTGGTGTCACTGAGGAGTTGATGGACATATTAGATGATGATTGTGGCACTTTAGTCGGTGTGATTGGTGGTGGGAGATTGGGTGGAACTGGACTCTGACTATAGACTGGAGGTGTCTTGATAGATGACACCCGTGAACCGTTTTCGAGCGGTTTAGTTAGATTGGATGGACTTGGCGAGCGTTTTTTAGGTGATTCGTTCCTAACGGTAAGTTGATCTGTGCAATTCTGAGTATTCTTAGCGACTGGAAGTATGCAGAATGAGGATTAGTGACACTGTACACCTAGATGGGGATGTGATTGGTTTACCTTCTTCGTCTGCTTCTCTAGTGTAGTAGATGGGCACCTGTTGGATAGGATTTTCCATATCATTACGCTTCTCGTTACGATACTCCTCAATCCAGAAGTCATTCTTCGGTTGTGGTCGTGGAGCTTTACGAAGATTTGACATCGGGTTCGGTGGGATTTTGATCTCTGGCCTACATCCCATTGGGGGAGGCTCGAAACTTTGTGGCTTCGAAGTCTTTTTCTCAACCGTACACGCCATTGGGGGCGGTGGTGGAGGAGGAGCAGGTGCACTATTACCGTTGGTTTGTGGCTTTTTGGCTACACTTGGCGGAGGTGGTGGAGGTGGAGCTGGTGGTCCTGTTGGAAACACTTGGAATGGCATACCCATGGCAGCAGCTCCTAACGTTGCTGCTGGTGACACTGCAGGTTGACTGTTACTACTACTGGTAGTGTTATTAGTCTATACATAGAAAAAATGTTTTATTGATATATGTGAAAAAAATTTCATTGGACTATTGTACATTGAATGGAATATTTATGGTATAAGCTGTGCACACATATATATTAAGCCATGGTTTCAAACCTCATCTTGTACAGGTCTACATCAGTTATATGTACACAGTACTAGGCTATTCCCATATGCACCGGTTTATCGAGAATGACAAATCAGTTTTATAAATCTATCTTTTTAAAATGTAAAGGACAGTTTCTTCTGATTGATAATGTTGTTGATTTCCGTGATTGATCTCTCCATTTTGAAAAATCAGCACTGAAATAGTTGCTTTAGCGTAAAAAGTGTATTCGTAAAAAGTGTAAGCACACCCAAATTTTTTAAGAAGTGCGAGTAAAATTTCTGAGAATTGAGTAAAACTAATTCAATGTGTATTGTTTTTCAAATTTCATATCAATCCGTGAAGAACGTACGGCCATCGCCTATGAAACAAAGACTTTCAATGAGCATTTGATTGTCAGGAGACAAGTTTGAGCGTTTACGTTTGAGGCCAGAATTGAGCGTTTGAAAGAAGGAAGTAGTGGCAGAAGTTTCCCGGTTGATTCCAAGATGGCCAATAAGATCGTAGGCGAACTCAAATCTCTGCTAAATCCTGTGCCCGCATTTGCACATAAATACGCATTGTATCGTGATAAATAACGACACCTACGTTAATGCCGACTTCCGCCTAGTAACTGGATAGGAATCTTGGTCAGTGTGAGCTTTTTAGTGGAATACTGTAACTAGAAAATGAGAAGAAAAATTAGTCATTTCCATTTAATTCCAACTACCTTTATCGCTTACGTTGACAGATACGCGTATTTCGTCTCCAATGTGCAGACTTCTTCAGTGTCGACATACGCGACAAACGACATCTGTCAAGATAAGCAATAATGGCAGTTGGAATAAAATGGAAATTACTAATCTTTCTTCTTATGTTTTGGATAAGAATATTTCATCGCTTAGTCCAAATTTGATGTTCCAGTGGAAGAAGAGAAATGTCAAATTTCAGCGCTCCCTTCATTACTTCTGGAACTAAAAATTATTAAATATAGTGCCTTAAAAAGCGACTCTTGCCATTCTTGAAGAATCACAAAGGTTCTATTCTACTTTGCTTTGTGTTCCAAAAGGCATAAATCCTCCAATTTCACCGCAACTTCACCGATTGAAAAAATGATGCAAGACGGGGAAACTTTAAGGACGTCCGTTGCTGCGTCCTCCGTACCTGGTTCGTTAACTTAGCCCTGAAATCGGCATTGCGGATCAGAAGAAAATGTTATAATTATTCAAAAAAAATAACAATCTTCTATTGAAATGTTTCATAACAAAGCAAAACTGATGAACAACCAGACCTAGGACCAGACTTAGGATCAAACATCAACGAACAAGTTGAGGGCCCCTGGGCTCCCACAACTATAAATTCAGCCCATGTTTCCATGTTGATTCAATTAATGTCTGTCTTCTTTATCGTCAGAGTCCCGTCCGAACCACCAGCTGAGAATTAATGTCGAACACTGAAATCATTAAGGTTCGTCTCGTGTGCTATAACTAGCGTTGAACAGCGTAGATCCGAAAGAACAGAGTCACGAAAATGCAGCATGAAGCAAAACTCATAGGTCCTCTCAGTTATAAAATCAGACACCGAGAACAAAGCAAAATTATTTTGCAGTTGAGTGGTGTGGCTATCGCAGTCTTGAACGTGGAACGAATGTTAATGAAATAAAAAGAAGACTACACTTTAAAAGAAGACGACAATTTAAACTATATAGGGTACGGAACGGGTTTTAAGCAGTTTATTCAGCACCTGGGACATTTGATGAAGCTGAACGTAATCTATATTTAGAACTGCCAATGTTTAGACGTTAACCACTCTGCTTTCTCCTGATCTATCGGAACATACCTTCAGAAACGAGCATTAGACCCACAAAATTTCATAGCCACTGAATGAAGTTCCCAATTGCATGGGCTTATTAAAAGCATACGGATTGCTTTCCGATCAAGAAATGTTTTCGTCAACTTCGCAATCTGTACATAAACTAAAAATACTGTATGAATGCGATTCCGTGCATGTGTGCGAAGGCAACATTAAATAGGCAGTTCACGATTTGCTGCAAACGTCAAATTCTTCAACCCGCTCCTTCGTTTTACCCATCCGCTCTCAAAAACAATCAACTCGTCTACTAGCAGGATATAAGACACAAACTCGTCCACTAGCAGGTTATAAGACTTGAAAAACTTTGAAATTGTCATTGATTTTTGGATTGGCAATGTGCATTTCTTATTTCATTTACGCTCACGGAAATCTTAGTGTTGTGACGACAAACAGGATGCTTCGTTTAAAAGCAAACAAACGTAAGATACAGCAGGCTTCACGTTACAATACCGGTGCGCTATATCAATGGTTAACAAAGAAGAGAGGAAACATGAGTTCTCTCAAAAGCAATAGTGATGCCATAGCTGCCCCTCAACAGCGAAGCATGATTTATCGTTTAGCCGAAATACAATTTTTCATTGAATATAATGGTGGCAGATGATCATCCTCAAATGACTGGAAGTAACATGTAATGAAACCTGATTTCAGATCATCTAAATATGAAATAAATTTAACTCAATGTTCAACATTACATTCTGGCAACAAGTCTAGATGTGAGAAGGAGCTGATGAAGTTATTCCTTCCGGTGCACGCGAACAAATGCAAAAAACACAAAGGCGAAATTTGAGCGAACTTCTTCAGCAGGTAGGAGAGTGATGATTTTCTAGAAGATGTATTTTAAATCTTCAAAATGAGAGTAATAAATTGGTAATCAATCATGATTTAAGCATCGAATCATTGTCCCGATAGATAGAAATTTTACTGCAACAAATTTGGAAGTTTTTGTTATTCAATGATGCATGAACTAGGTCACTCTGTCCAGACGAACGAGAGTAATAAGCGTTCAAAACCATTTAACTTTAGAGTAACGCTCTCATTTTCAAAACTTTGAAAAGACAACAAGTCTAGAAAAAAGAAACGTAGTTCCACGTTTAAAAATTGGGTTATCGTAAAGATGGCACTTCATAAGAATCTTAAAAAAATGTAAAAAACGAGCATGAATTGATGAAATTCACTGAATGAAAGTGATCAAACAGAAGGGAAAGCCGATTTTACAAAATCTAATTGATGAAGTCAAAAGAAAGTGGTGAACATTTAAAATAGGGAAAAGTAGTCTAGATAATTCATATCATAGCGTATCTGTTGATATCCAATAGGTTCATTAGCGTTGGCACAAATCTAATGGTTAAATTTTTTGTCTCGAACTAAGCATTATTTACTTATATCTTTTTTTGGAGTTATGCTGCTGAAGATGATCTGCATCCAAATTATTCTACTAGAAATCAGAGTTTGTGGTGTTTGTATTTGTTATTCAATGTAAGCAAACATTATTATGAAATGAAACCAATAGCAACATGAGATTGTTGCTTATTAGGAATTGTTAAATGAGGAACAAATACCCTATGTCGTTAAGGGTGCAGCAAGACCTGTTTGCAGGGAACATTATTCGACTTTTTATTTGACTTCCTGTACTTGCCTTAAAATTATAGTAGTATAAAAGTTTTCAAACATGTTTTCGATAAATAACTGTTGAAGTAGCTTTATCAAGCCTAATCAATGGTACTTGTTTCCGTGTATGTGGTTTGTTCTAATATGCTGCTGGATAGCATCGGGTGCCCAAAAGTTTGACATTTTTTGAATATAACAAAACCAGTTGTTTTTTATGACACCTTGAGCCACTAAGCAACACAACATTTCCTTAAATGGTTGCATCAACTTGAATGTGACTTAATTGAGTCACATTCAAGTTATTTGAGCCGATTTGCAACAAGTGTGCTGCTAGGGCTCGGTCAACATTTACAAAATGGAGTATTGTTTAACACTTTTTAACGCTAGGTGCCGTCTTCTATAACTAAACACGATGGAATTGAGTAAACGAGTGGAATAAAGGGTGTTTCGATCAAAATTTGGTCGACTTAAACTTGACGCATTTCCTTTCATCGTGCATTAAAATATTTTGCACACCCCTCATATTGAAGATGTGTGCGTGGAGCATCATGCCTCTATTTTGATTTTGAGATTAACACTTCAGTTATCAAAATGTCGTCGAAGGAAGAGAAGCAACGCATCAAAATTTTGCAACTACTCTCACAAGTTGGCGAAATTGTTGAATGTGGCTAAATCAACTGTTTCCAACGTATTAAAACTGTTCGGTGAACGTTTGTTGACAACCAGGAAAGCTGGATCGTGGGGAAATCGAAATGACGACAAAAACAGTTGCCCACTGTTTTGAGCGGAACTCCACCCTCTCCGTCCGAGATGACGCAAAGAAGCTGGGAGTGGCGCCTTCAACCGAGGGGCTAAAAAACGAGGTGGATTGTTGGGGTACAAGAAAGTGGTGATTCACAATTGCGACGATTAACAAATCACGCGGCCAAAGCACGATCGCGAAAGTTGTACACGACGATGCTGACGAAGTTTGATTGCGTGGTATAGGACGATGAAACTTGCGTCAAGGCAGACTTTAAACAGCTTCCTGGACAGGAATTCTATACGGCAACCGGACGGGGAAAGGTGCCAGATATTTTCAAGCACATTAAACTGTGAAAGTTCGCGAAGAAATATCTGGTGTGGCAAGCCATCTGTACCTGTGCCTTGAAAAGCGATGTTTACATTGCGACCGGAACCGGCAACCAGGAAATTTATCCGGAGCGAGTGCCTACAAAAACGTCTACTGCCTATCCTGAATCGAAACAATTGTTCCGTTCTATTTTGGCTGGATTTGGCATCTTGCAATTACGGGAAAAAGGCCATGGTAAAAAGGAAAACTTTGATCGACTAACACACATTACTGTTTGGCCAAATTTTGATCGGAACACCCTTTATAATCGGGAATGATCTCTCATATGCATCCGTTGAAGCATTCTGAATGGCCGTTGTGAGATTATCATCATAAAAATCTGAAGTGCGCATAGCATGTTTCCAATTACTTATGATCCTTTCCCTGTTCCTTGATAATCACAACAAAATATACACACTACCAAAATCTCGTGTAAATTTCTGTCCCTCCCAAGTAACAGTTTTGGTTTTATGAAGGTTCTAAAAGCTATGATTTAGACTTGTAGACTGCTATAAAACCATGGAAAAACTTAAATGTTACTTAGGCTGAGACCGACACATGCAAGCGCCCTTTAGCGCATAAGAATGTGTTGAAAGAGATGAGAAAATAAATTCAACCGAACGCATCTTTTGTCGAATTGCGTATGTTTCAGTTTCAGGAGACATAATTTTGCACTGATAATCTTTCTTATACGTTCCCACGACTATTAGCATTCTTCGACTGATTACGTTACAACTCGGACTGATTCTACAAACATGGATTAGGGAACGTCCATCTGATTAACGATCACGCAAAAAGTTGACTTATTATAACTTTCCCACCACCTCTGTTCACGTTTTCTGTATGGACCTTCAAATTTTTTGTATGGATCGTCACGTTTTCCCAAACCGCCCCTCCACCCTTACTGCATGACATAATTAATGGACCTTCTCTTAGGTCTCGTTTAAAATTCATAATTTCTAAGTGTGTACTAAATATTAAAAAACATATTACGGGGAAAAGGAGGGACCATCAGGGCCCAAGTTAAACGATTTGGATAAGGAGCATGGGACTGATCAGGTGGCGGACTTGTCCGTGCCACAACCTACCCCGCAGTGGGATGTTAGGCAAAGGATGACGTCCATGGTTCGAGTACCACTGGACAAATGCCCGTTATCTCAACTTTTCAAACATCTGTTCGATTTCCTACCTGCCGTACACTGACGGAACTTTCAATACTTTCTCTTCATATCTATCATTCTAGCAAAAACATTAATGTGCACTCTTGGTGCCGCATGGTGATGAGCGAACATCTCCTTCAACATTATTCCTTTGTTTGATAGTCTTTTATGAAGCTATGCTTGGTTTCGTTCGTCCTGAGGCAAAAACTTATCTTGCTATCGTTTTTCATTTGATTTCATTAGTGAACTACTGGAATATTGGCTATTGCGCTATCAATGGAACAGAATTGTTCAAAGTACCAACCTGTGCTAGTGGGGAGACCTTGGGTTGATTACTCACACCCTCCGACTGCGCGTTCCGTGATATTCGCTTGGCCATTCGTGGTGATTTGATCTGCGATAGGTCAATACCACCGGGTGTGTATGTAAATGGTTGCTTATCACGGCGCATCATGGCATTCTGAACGCAGGCCGGTGGTTCAGCCGGTAGCTGTGCCTGTATTCGTCGTGCCGAGCTGCCAATTGTGGATTGTGGTGGACCGCCATAGCTGTAGAGGAGAAGAAGGAAATTCAATATAATACGTGGTGTAAACATCACTTTGGTTTATTTTTAGCGCACGCAAAAATAAATCAAAAATTAACGGCGTCTACTAGTGGGAGACATTGTGGCTCGACAGCTGCATATCTTTGGTGTCGCTCGCAATCGATCATGCGATAGGATATATTTTTCAACGAGAGAACCGACATTTTCAATGACCCACATTGAACACAAGTGAAGCCGGACAAAAAGTTTGGTTCAATAAAGGTTTTTGGTAAAAACAAGCTCAGTATCCTTCAAAAAATAATTGACAGATTGAAGTTGTATTTATAATCTGCGGAAATACGCATTCGTCTGAAAATAAAATAAAATAAAATAAGCGGTAAACTACATACGGGATACACTGGTAAGACGGAGATATATAAATCAAGATGAAGTCTTATTGTTTTGTCCATAACTTTCAAATTGGTGAAGCAAATATTATAAATAGTATACTGATGAAAATTTATGGTATTTCAAGGCTATATCCTAAATTTCAGCTGAACTGTTTTATGATAAAATAGAAGTCAAGTCTTCAAACATTCAAACAGGCTTTTCTGTTGGTTTACATAGATACAAATGCTGCTGATATAAGAAATCAGTGGGGTGACATTATTTTGAAATAATCATTTGTGTAATCTTGTAAATCTTGTAAAGCCCCGGAGAGCCCCGGGATCTATATGTCCATCTCACCCACACTTCTCCTATCCAGCTCCGGATGGTACGTGTAGAAAGTTGTTGCGGTGTCATTCTCTCAATAAAAATTTAAAAATAGCGATGATGCAAGCCAGATCGTTCCCACCAACCATCATCGCTTAAGAAAAATTTATTTGATATTCTTTCCTTCTCTACACAGAAAAAGACAATCCGCAACTCGTAATTTAAATAGGATCGCACGGGATGGCGATGAGCACTCTAGTCTTTACACGAGTTTTCATTACTCTTCTTTCTGTTTTATTTTTCATCCTACTGGTGGGTGTTTTGATTCCTGCTTTCAATTACAACGTCAATGCGTATGGCGGTGTCAATGTCCTATGTTAGTTGGGATTAGCTTAAATGCGCTTACGATTTTAGGAAAAAATATTATAAAGAAAACAAAATCCACTTATGATGTTCCATGTCGAAAATATTTGCATAACAGTATGCATTTTAACACCTGTAACACAAAACATTACTGTTATCCTTAAAATATTGGTTGAAATGATGTATCTATATTTACAACAAGATTGAAAGCATGCTTGGAAAATACAGCAAATTTGAAATTCTGCATGTGAATCATCTAAAAAAAGTTACGGTCATATACTCAAAGAGATATACGAATAGGGGCAGTATGGTTTGCAAGTAAATTTCTGATTTGGGTAAAACATCGTTTAGCACAATATGATCTGGGTGCGTTTGCTTCTCAGCAGGCATCACTTCTGTTTTTGGGTTGTCCTCGATGTAAATTAATTCACAAAGAAGAAAATGTTGATTTTTTTTTTGGAAAACCCGTAGCTTATATTGAAAAGCTTGTTGTTCAACATCATTTAAAAGTTGAAAAGAAAACAAAATTCCTAAGAATGAAAAGGATCGTGTCATGAAATCATGTGCCAAATGGACTCCACAGAAAACTAAAGATTGTACTCGATCGCGAAACAGTTGGGAATCGACAATTCAACCGTGCCCGGTGTGGTATAATCGTTCAAGGAGACCCAAACAATTCAGCTGCGAGCCGGCAACGGAAGAAAAGCGAAGACGACCGACTCTGTGAGGGCAAGGAAGGTGAGGGATTACTTCAAGAGCAATCCGAACCATTCGATTCGTCCGTCTGTTTCGTCCAACAGACATTGAAGTGGGCCGGACTTCATGTCTCAAAGATAAGGAAGGGCCTAACCAAACCGATAAATAGAATACGATGGCCAAATCCCGCGCCAGGGAGTTTCACCGGTAGTTTTTGGTTCAGTCGAAATGCATCGTAGTGGACCACGAGACGTACGTCAAGGCGGACGCCAAGCAGATCTCCGGCCTGGAGTTTTTCGTCGGCTAGTCCCGCCTGGATGTTCCGGAAGAAGAAGGTCGAAAAATTTGCCAAGAAGTACTGGGTGTGACAGGATATCTGTGGGTGCGGCAAATTCAGCAAGCCGTACGTAACGACCGGCACCATCAATAGCCAAATATATAAAGGAGAATGCCTTGAGAAGCGCCTGATGCCCATCCTACGATCCCACGAAGGTGACACTCTGTTTTGGCTAGATCTGGCAAGTGGTAGGAAGCAAACGATGGTGCTTTTGTGCCGAAGGTGGCAAATCCGTCAAATTTGCCATAACCTCGCCCAATAGAGAAATTCTGAGCAATTTTGAAGGACAAGCTCCGGAAAACAGGATTAGTTTTCAAAAACGACAAGAGTTTATAAGTTTATAAGGAAGATGGCGCAAGTGTTGCACAGGATTTGTGCGTTAAGTCCAAGGTGCAGGCATTTAGCCTAGGAGAGGAGGAAGAATAATCCAACTTTGCAAAAAAAAAAAAACATGGCGAATATGTGTTTATTTATTCCCTGAAAGTTTAAAAAAATATCCGGCTTAAAATATTTTTTTTGTGATAATGAAAAAGTCTGTTGAATTTTTTTCGAGTACAATCTTTAGAATAGAGGCGAAATTGATCGATTGGAACAGCGATTATCTGCCAAAGGATTGCAAAAAGCCATTTTAAACGAGCAGGCGATCTGTTAAATTGATGAAACATCACCTTATTACAGGCTCTGCCATTTTTTGTACTACAGTGAACGGTGCGACACGCACGAACATCGAACTGAGATTTCTGGAAGAAACACGATGAAACATGTTAACATCGCACATATTCAACGCATTAACAAACGTTTATCCATCAAAATCCATCACTGCACTCTTGAAAAAAATGTATCGTAAAGTGCTCTGATACTGACATAGGCGAGCGTCAATTTTCACATAAGTTTGAGTCAAAATAGAATCGCAATTGATATCAATAAAATGCACTTTTATGTGAGTGATTAGCTTTTCAGTCTCTGAAAATTCAATTTCAGCAGACGTGTTTGCTTTATGTCAAAGGTAGATTCAGTCACGTGATATATTAGGAATTTATTTTTGTGTGTTTTGCAGTTGCTTCAATTTTATTGTAGCCCATTTCGAAGCACAGCTTTAAATTTCTATTGCAAAAAATGTGCGTGAGCATGTTTTTTATATTTTGAATAGGCTCCTTCCCCCGACGAGTCGACGAATATAGCATTCCATAACACGTCAGTGCGTACGAGAAAATGAGTGACCTGCATATGTCAGTTAAAATCATCATTCAATGTCACATTAAGCGGAGTTGCAATGCTGAATTCAGATTTGTGCCACTAACAAGATTATGATGTTTATCTATAGCGGTTGGTAATAGTAGTTTATGCAACAGGTTAAGAGAATAATAACGATGAGTGCTGAAAAAATCGAATTTTGTATCGAGTTGCATACAACATTTTATGCAACGTTGGGATTCTTTTTCTCTATCCAAGTAACAAAACTGCTTGTGTAGTGTTCAAACCTTTATCTTCAAGGCCTGTTCTCATTTTTTTAAAGGTAGGACTATGTTTCTCTTTTCTATACCGGGTGCCATTTCAAAATATTGAAATATGAGAGCGTTACGCAAATCTGAAAGGTTTTCGAACGCTCATAACTCCGTTTGACTGAACAGAATTACTTCATTTATACACCATTTGATCAAGAAAATGTTTTGATCAATTTGTTTTGGATTGAAATTTAAAATAAGTACTATTAGTATAAGTAGTTCAGATTTTTACTTAAATATGACCTACTTTTGCTCCCATACAACTCCATATGAACAGGTTGAAAATATGGTTTTCCCTTTTACGGTCCTCAAAAATGGGTAACAAATGGTTCAAATTATCTTCTTCTTCTGATTTCATGTAATGTTTATTACAAAAATAACCACACCCCTCAGCTGCAAAATGATTCTGCTTTTTTGTCCGGTGTCTGGTTTTACAACTGAAGCCCGTTTTCTCTTATGAAATTTGTTTCGTACTGCATTCTCGTCCCTCTCTTCTTTGTAACCAATTCTTTTAACACCAGTATAAAGCCTACAATTTGAACCAAAATGATTTTATTAGGATATTCGTGTTCGATTGAGCGAAGATTTTTTCTCGATATTTTTCTATCTCGTCCGTTTAATCGCTATTACGCGTCTGGCTCGCAAATAATCGTCTACGCATGCTCATCTACAAACTAGAAGAAAGCGCTGTAAAGTTTTCAAGTTTGCCTGCCCAACCCATTGCGTGAAAATCGATAAACCGCTACCGATAATTTGTTTCAGGAGCTCAATTTATGAATATGGTATGTGGTTAAGACATGTTCGCGTTCAATCCAAGATACATTTTTTATTCATTTAGTTGTGCATTATAAGCCCTCCTAAAACTCATTACACACTCTTAAAAATTATTCACGGGCTCGGTTAATCATTTAGCTGAATTCACTCCACATTTTCATATTTAACTGATAACTCAGCAAACAATCGAACGATGCGAGTCTCAGCTTCACTTGAAACTGAAATATCGGGTAGCTTCATTATTAAACCGATTCTTGGCAACACTAGGAGCCGAGCATAAATATCAGAAATATCGGCATAGCAGTTTTGTAAGCCAAGGCTTGGCTTTTAATCTGTAAACCGCCATGCGCCATATTGTTTTCATTCGGTAGTGGAGTAAGTCGAAGGTTGTTTGTGGAAGGATGAAAAAACATACATTTATTGGCACTACATCAATTACATTGATAAAACCTCGTCAACAATTCTACGCCAATTCACCCGGTTCATGGCTGCTTCTCTCCATCCTCGGTTGCGCCCCACGCTCTCCAAATTTTGGTTTACCTGATGCGCCCACCATCTCTGCAAGCCTTGCAGTGCAAGGTATTCCCTATAGACATGACATATTAAATATTTCGATGGAGATCTAATTCAAAATTTCGAATTCACACACAATTTAACCGAAATCTCGGTTAACCTCATTTCTGTTTGTTTCGAATTTATATATCAGTTTGCTCATGCCGAGATTCCCAGCTAATTACATGAGTACAATTAGACCCAAACCGAGATTATCGGTTAACATAAAAAAGCCGAGCTCGAAACCGAGAGGTCGGCTATGCGGATCTCGGTTTCAGAAAGTCGAGACTCGGCATATAATTCTAAGTGTGCAGTTACTTAACTAGGCTGCATGAAGGAACTACGAACTTTTAAGTCTACTCCAGCCATTAGGGTCTGCGCAGACTTCTCTGCAATTGATTTAGCTGCTTTTGTCCAAGATTTTCGATTTTTTTCTATTGTTTTAGCTTGTTGTTTATATTGAGACGAAAGCCCAATATCGCTCGATTGGTCACAGCTCCGGGCAGTTAGGTGGATTCGCCTCTTTCGGTACATCATGGACTCCATTCGCTTTATTCCATTCCAAAACATTTTTGGCGTAGTGACAAGATACCAAATCAGGCCATAATAGCGAGGGAGCGTCATGGCTGCGTAGGAATGGTAACAATCGCTTCTTTAGGCATTCTTCACGGTATATTTCCTTGTTTATCCTTCTGGTAGTGATGAAGCTTTGGCTTGCTCGACCACAGCTGCATATTGCCTGCCAAACCAAATATTTTTTGGGAAACTTGGACTTTTTCTTCGGCCTGAATTGCTTCTCAAAGCTGTTCCGCTGCATGGCAGTATAATAAGACATTCCGGGAAGCGTTTTGAAGTCTTCCAGCACATAAGTTTCTCGTCCATTATCACGCAGGAAAACTTCATCAAATATTCGCGATACAACTAGCGAGCCCGGGTTTTAGCCGTCACATTCTGTTTATCATTATGGTTCGGCTTGAACGACTTCATACCTTGCCGGTGCTTGGAAGTATGCACGACAATTGGGGACATTTTTATTTTTCAAACCACAGTACGTACCGAAAGATCTGCTCTCTTTTGCATTATTTGCTTCACCTTCGTGACCTTCTAGTGGTTCCTGAGATCCGTATTTGTTTCGCTCCAAGCCTTCCTGGCTGTTGTCAAACGTGTATCGAAAGATTTAAGAACGTTATGGACAGTTCTTGCAGGAAAACCACGCTTTATGGCAAGCTTTCTTACTGACAGATTCGGATTTTTATTGCGACCGCGCACAATTGCTTTTGGCACTTGCTCTTCTTTCCACGCCATCTTCGATCTAAAAGCTTGAAGTATCACCAAAAATTGATTTTACACAATGAAGAGATATACGTTCAGCAGTCTGCAAAATATTTCACGCGTTGAAGTATTTCCAGAGATATATGTATTTAAGGGTGTCCAGATTTTGTCGTAAACAAGCCTTAAATTGTAGCTCTTGGCTGATTCTACAATTTTGAAAAACAATGCATTGCCCTAACTGGTATATAGAATGTGTTATATTCAATGATTGAACTCTCGCGCTTATGGTTTTAAAGTTAGAGCAATAAAATGTGAGACAAATTTTTGAAAATAAACATGCATCACAATTCCAGTATATGTGATATTTTGGAAGTCAGCTTCTGGAACGAGCAGATGAATCGCATTGAGTCGCAACGACTATTTACATCACTGATCCTAAGTATTTTGCCGTCGGTCATTGACGGTGACGAGGAGATCAATAAACTACTATCCGGATTGAAATCAGCACATGACGGTCCCTGCTAGCCAAATAAACCGAAAATATAAATTCATATCTAACGCTTAAAGTATTTCTTTTCATCGTTTTTCGAAGACGCATTTTTCGCGCGCACCAGGCATAAAGAGACGCTTGACCGAGAAGACCTATTTTCAACACGTTTTTCTCAAAACAGCATTTTCGGAGTTTATGCCGTTGATAGCTCGAAAACTAATCATTCTATTAAGCTGAAACTTACAGGATTTTTCATAATAGTATTATTTTCTATATGAGTTAAAAATAATTGTTATATTTTATTATTAAATAAGAAAAAAATTGATAAAATGGCGGAAAAAATGGATTTTTTTTTCAGAAAAGTAACGCCAAATGTGCAAATTATTTTTGCTCCTTTTTTAATAACTGTAAATGTAATTAATGTATTTTTTTGGAGTTAGCAGGTTTCAGATCAAAACTGCGACCAGGAGAGCCAGCAGAAGCAAAATACAACGACTTTTTCAACGCAGTCTAACGGCCGTCATTTTGTAAAAAAAAAATTGAAAAAAATATTTTGGTACATAAATGGATACTTTTATAATCGTAAAAATGTTTCGATTGATTTGAGTATAAACTTCCCCTTGAAATTTTTGTTTTAAAAAATGACTTTATCCCCCCTTAGACAACCTTTGTTTATTATCAAAAATATTACAGTTTAGATTGTTTGAGGCATTCAGTCGTCAGTGGTGAATTTGACAGGATTTTTCATTAAACCCGAACTGACATTTTTTTTTCATTAAACTGAACTGAAAAAGCAATGGCTCGGTTAGTAGAAAATGTCATAAGAAGGAACGGGTCAAAGCAAAATAATAAAAACATTTTAATATTAACCAACCGTCAGTGTAATGGTATGTATAAATCTGATAATACCATTATTTCTATACACCAACGCGGTCTTACGTGAACCTCGCGGTTATATCCCTGATATAAACCACCTCTAATTTGTTTTTTAGTATACGTAACCTAATTTTTCACTCGTATATGAATAATACAGCGCATTAAGTCGATGCCTTCGCAATATTTCTTATATCACACAAAAAGTTTTCAAATATTATATAAATTAAGGATCAATAATATGTTCTGAAGAATGCAATGCGGAAACATAGCAAAAGCTGAGATTATTTTCTCAACCCTAGCAACAAAATTTATTATGTAATTTATCTCCAAGACCTAGCTTCATGTATTTTTTCAAGTATACATATCCTAATGTTTCTGATACAGTGCATTAAATAGATGATTTAGAAACCTACATCACTTGTTTCACACAATAAGTTTTCAAACATAAATTAATGATGGATGTTCTGCAGATTTTCTAAATAACAGGCTCCGAACATGATTTGGTCTTTTCTTGTCTTTCAGCTCAAAAGCTAGCCAAATATGATTGCCAATTGGCATAATCAATGATATTGTAATTATTGCATTTCCGAAGATGAATCACGCTCAAAACGCTCAGGAAAATTTCACATGCGGGGAAAGCTTTTTGGTGCATGCTTTCTGTTTTACTCTTCCTCAAGTAATACGCCATTATATAGAAACAAAACTACAACAGAAAAATCTCTTAAATACAGCAGTTCAGTGACATCATGACTTATAAGACATAAGATCCACACTGTCGATGAAAAGTATTTTAAAAACGTATAAAAAAGTTAAAATATCGTGCAATTTTCTTTCTTACTGAAAATTCTTCAACCTGTAATCAACAGAAGAATCCGCAGTTTTTGAAATTTTAAGAGTGATGTCTGATTACGAGGTACTAAGGAAGTCTACAAATAGTGGACGAAATACACGTATAAGTCAAACAATAAGTACCTGCTTTGATTTGTAACTCAACTTCTCATAAGTTTATTTATTTTGTTCGTTTATTTTGTTTACTTATCAACACATTAGCCGGGACCAACGCGATCAGAGTTTTTTCGACTAAAAAACAACTGGATACCAGACCGACCCATTTCACCAGCGGCGTCGTCATACCTCATTCGTTTTAAAGTTTACCAGTGGGTGGGGGGGGGGGGTTTCCTTATAATTCGGGTATAATTGTTTAAGCTTCGACAGATATGCATATTGCGGCTACTTCTTGTAGACTTCTTCATTGCCTAATGCTCAACCACTATCGGTGTCATTGCACTTTCAAATAAATAAAAAATACAATTGAAATCCCTTATTTTAAAAACGACTGCACCACAATTTCGAAAGATTTACCAAACTAGTTGCATATGCTATTTTTTAAATGTCTCAATTTTCTCGAAGGATTCTTACGTGTGCGATCCAAAACGCTTCAACACACAAAAGCTAAAATCTTATTTTAAGCCAGTGAGTCATGCTATGGGTATGGAACCTGTTTACATGCAATACTCCCTTTCATTCCAAGCTATGTATCTGGGAGCTGCAACACATTTTTTCCCCCAATAAATTATTGGTTGTTGTGGCGAGCTGATAGATAAACGTTCTCCATGCGGCACATACATAACCGATCACCGTGGTCTTGTCCGCTGGACTGTTAAATGCTTTCAGTCAGTACTTAAGCAAACGCCCTTGATTGACAGATGCGCTGCGAAAATTTGAATTATAATGGGCACGACAGTGAAAGTTAAAGCATGAAGATGATGGGTAAAAAGTATCGAAGTGAATGGTAGGATAATATATTTACAACAGCGATGAGATGTTGTAGATCGCTAAGATCGCACAAGCGATTGAAATGTGAATCCAGTTCGAACGAAATTCAGAAGTACTGATGCGTCAGTGGTTTTCTTTATGGCAGAGGTCATTCAATGCATGCGTGAATCATGTTGCAGTATTCGGGTGAAATATGAATCATGAAAAGCAGTCCATTTCAGTCTTGAACCGGGGTTACTCTGAGTCAATTTCACTTTTGAATGACACAATGATCTATATATCCACACATAAATCGACTGACAAATAAGAATGAAGTATTTGATGTGACATAGTATTTATGTATATACCTACACGGTGTTCAATAAGTTCGAATACAAGTTTTCATCATTGCGTAGGTATGCGCCATGTACATATTCTGCATTGGTATTGGTGTCAGCTTTAGCTTCATTCATACGCTTACCGAATGTGCGCGGTGTTGACATTCTGTTGGTTGTTGTTCGTTTGTTACGCGCGATGAAAGAGTATCGGGACTTCGTAATTAAGCGTTTTTTGAACGGTGAGCGACCCGGCGATATATTCCGGCTGCTGAAATCGCATGGGGTCAAGCGGAACTTTGTCTACACGACCATCAGGCGATACCGGGAGACGTCCTCGACCAATGACCGTGCGAGATCCGGTCGGCCGCGTTCAGCGAGGACGCCACGGGTCATCAAGATCGTGAGGGAGCGAATTCGGCGCAAAAAGAACCGCTCAATCCGGAAAACGGCTGCAGATCTCAACGTTTCCATTGGAACCGCTCACACCATACTCACCAAGGACCTTGGTTTCAGGCCTTACAAAAAACGTAAGGTCCATGGCGTTTCGGAGGCTACCAGCAAAAGCGGTTGGATCGAGCTAAGAGGATCCTCTCTCGGCACGCTGGTCAGGAGTTTGTTTTTCGGACGAGAAACTGTTCGTGCTGCAGCAGCCGCACGATGTGCAAAATGACCGGGTGTGGGCGCCATCGAGGGACAGCATTCCTGAATCCAATATAAACATCCCTCGGTTCCAAAGTGCCGCGTCGGTGATGGTTTGGGGGCAGTATGCAAACGTGGTAAGCTACCCTTGGTGTTTATTGAAAAAAACGTCAAAATCAACGCGGCGTACTACAAAACTGAGGTTTTGGAAAAGGTTGTTGCCCCAGTCTCCGAAGCCTCTACGGCGATGAGCACTACGTGTTCCAGCAGGACGGTGCACCAGCCCATACGGCAAATGTGGTTCAAGCCTGGTGTCGGGACAATTTAACCGACTTTCTGGACAAAACTTTGTGGCCTCCCAGCTCCCCGGACTTGAATCCTCTCGACTTTTTTGTTTGGTCCTATATGATGGCGAAGCTGAACGAATACAAGGTCAGCACTTTGGATCATTTCAAGACGGTAATTCTCAAAATCTGGGACGAAATGCCCATGCAGTCCGTGCGTGCCGCCTGCGACGCGTTCGAGAAACGTTTGAAGCTCGTTAAGGAGTACAAAGGGGGAGTCATTCAAGAGAAATGTTGTAAACGTTCCTTGTAAACATAGCTTTCAATAACATAAATCCAAAAAATAAAAAAACATGTTATCATTTTTTTAACAAATTTTGAAAGTGTATCCGAACTTATTGAACACCGTGTACATAGAGAGTATACGTTATCGCACATAGCTTTCATTTGTTGTTGATAGTGCAATAATGCATGTAAATATACATTTAACAATCAGTGTATTTGTTATGCCCGTAGGATCATAATTAAAAGCAAAAAATTAGAATCTAGTGTAACAATGCATACCCAGTTTCAATAAACTTGATCTTAATATGAAACCACCGACTAATTGAAATTATTTGCGAACCAGAGTCAGTCAGTGGCCTTCCGTCCGGTTTGAGGTTGTTTACCATGTGTGGGTTGAGCGCCAAGATGCACCATCTCTTAAATTTAGCCCTGCTTAGTCACGGGAAAAGTATTTATAGTGCAAACAGACATGGTACTTTATGACTGGTGCGGGGCAGAGTTAGTGTGTGGATGATGATGATGTTTTGAGTGTTACAGGGTGAGGATAATTGATCGTAACACAAAGTGTTGATAAGTAGATTTTGATTGAACTTGAACCTGGTTGATATTTTTTTTTTTAAAAAAGGATAAAAACACCAATATGTGACAATGAGTGCATAGTTGACTATGTGAAATTTTATGTAATAATTGCTTTTATAGGTAAGAATGATCTGAATTCTATTGTTACCCAGTAGTATAAAACACAGCAATGTTTTTAAAATCATAATTCTGAAGAGTGGTGAATAACCAGCCAAGGAGAATCAACACATAGTTAATAACACAAAAATATATATTCCTGAAGCATGCATCTTTATTCTCATTCAAATTCTGACAGTAGGATCACGGATTTTAGCTCTCAAGCTTCCTTCGTTTGGCCTTGATGCATTTACGTTATCAAATTTCATTCTGGAGCAGTTAATACTTTATTCATCAACTTATAGACTCACACTATTGCGAGATTTTCGTTTTCCACATTATTGAGCTATGATAATTTTACTGGTTAAGCTAACAGATTACGTTCACGATCTTCATATGAGCGAAATTTGGCTAAACTGAATCCAAATGCCTAGTATTGCATTCTAGATATACAGAAAATAGTCACGCGTGGTAAATTATCTTCTCACTTAGAAACATGAACACCTAGTAGACCTAGTTTCAGGGACACATTTTTTCCGATGTTCCCAACCTTATTTATTTATAACATAGAAACATGGGTGTACACTGCCGGAAATAAGTATAAAGACATGCTAATTACCGCACTGAACTCAAAAAAATCTTTCTGTAAAAACTACAATTTTACCCCACTTTGGCTCTGTTCAAAACTACAATGAATTTTCAGTCAAATTGACTATATGACAGCCATCTGTGGTATATTTGACAGACGTCATGTTAATATCACCCCATCGATATTTTGACCAGTCAACAGGAACAGGAATTGGAACTTTCAGAAGATCAAAATTTTAAATGAAAGCGTTTTGATACTGGTAACAACTTATTATCAATAAACATTTTGCTGAAAATACCCACCAAACAAAAAAAAAACTATCCTCAGAACCTCAATTATTCTTAAAATTGGATTATTTCATATTATCACCAATCACTGCGTAAAGACTGTACTCGAAACATAAGAGACACAATTATTAGCTAGTAACTATTTAGCGTGTGGCTAAATTTGACGAAATTTTGACTGAAACTGAGAATTTTTACGTTGGCAAAATTTCACCATCATCTGCCAGTGATTACCGAGAGGGCATCGGAAGAAGTTGTACGTCATAGTAAAACATCCTACTGCGTCCCTCAGAAGGATCAGAAAACACCTGGGATGCCATCATTCGACGGTGTCCCGGTCGGTGAATTCATTCAAGTAGACTCAGACGACCCAGAGGCGGTCAGGCAACTTCAGAAAACTGAATACAGCTGATCCGAAGGCAAGGAAGTTGTCGAATCTGTTCAATCGTCCACCAAACCTTTGTGGCGAAGAAGGTGAAGGTATCCATCTGGTTGGTCGAAAAAATGATGAAACGTGCCGTCTTCCAGGCCAGGAAGGTACCAAACAGAAACGACAAACAAAATACAGTATCAGAAACCCGCGCAAGGAAGCTGTACGAGACTTACATCAAAGTGGACCTAAAGCAATTGCCGGGGCAGGGATTCTAACGTTGCCACATCACGGTTGGCCGTTCCTGATGAGGTAAGGAAGAAGCAGGTGGATAAACTCGCCAAACAGTTCTTGGTTTGGCAGGCCATCTGTGGGTGTGGAGAGATGAGCAAGTCGTTCATCACGACGGGTACCATAAATGGGCAAATCTGCCGAGGCGAGTGCCTCCAGAAGTGTCTGCTGTCCTTTCTGCGGTCTTACGGAGGCGAGGCGCTATTTTAGCCGGATTTGACATCCTGCTACTACGCACGGCCGGTGATACAGAGATAATAATGTAGTTTTTGTCCGATCGAGAAGTTTTGGCCCAATATGAAGGTCAAACTTCGTAAAACACCTAAAGCATTCGCGAGAGAGCTGGATTTTATGAAACAGTAGGTAAAAGTATCAAAAAGTCAGCTAGATTTCTAGACTCTAGGCTAGAAGAAGTCTATTGCTCAAATATGAACAAGACTTTATGAATAAAACGGTCCGCGAAAGACATATCGTCAACAAAAAAAAATCTTAGATTGGTATTTAGGACTGTTATATGTTTTACATGTCAAGTTTGAGCACGATCTGTCACTAAGCTTTCTTACGGATCTATAAACAAGTCAACCTCCAGTGTGTATTTAGAATTTTACTATAGAATCAAAGTTTGAAATTTTGTTATTCCAACGGAATAAGTGCTTCGGATGCATTGGAAATGTTGCAAAAAGCCTATGAGGGAATCTGCTCTATTGCGTGCACGGGTGTTTGATTGGTACAAGTCGTTCAAAGAGGGTCGTACATCATGAAAATCTGCCTCATGATCGTCGTCCAGCAACATCAATAAACGAAGAAAACATCGAAAAAGTGAAGAAAATTGTGCTGCAAAATCGCCGTGTGACCAAGAGAGAAATAGCTGATGAGCTGAACATATCAAATGGAGCCGCTCATAGCGTTATACACAATCTTTTGGGTATGAGACGTGTGTCCGAAGTTTGAAGTTTCTTCAAAAAGAGCAACGCAAAACTGTTGCTAAGGAAATGCTCACAACGAGTGATACGGACATTCAGCACATCATAACTGGTAACAAGACTTGGGTCTACAAGTACGACGTCGAAACATCCCAGCAATCATCGGAATGGCGCTTCCAAAATAAGCCGAAACCAAAAAAAAACGCCTCAAAGTCGATCGACAATCAAGGTCAAGGACTGTTTTCTTCGATAGCCATGTTGTGGTGCACTCGGAATTCCTTCAGGAAGGTCAATCGGTCAATGCTGAATATTGTTTATGCGTTACGAAGCGTTTGCGTGAGAATATTCGTCTCAAAATGAAAGAATTGTGGGATAACAAGTCATGGTTTTTGCATCACGATAATGCACCAGCTCACACATCACATTTAGTTCGCGATGATTTGACCAAACACAACGTTAACATCATTCCTTAAGCGCCGTATTCGCCTGATATGGCACCATGTGACTTTTTCCTCTTCCCCAAACTCATATGGCCGCTTCGTGGTAAACATTTTCAAACCGTTGAAGTCATAAAAGAGAATAAGAAGAGTGAGCTTAAGACGATACCAAAAGAGGCGTATGAAAAGTGCTAAAAGGAATGGAAAAAACGTTGCCATATGTGTATCGCCTCCGATGGTGATTATTTTGAAGAAGACAAAATAAATATTGATGAATACTTAACCTTTTGTGTTTTATTTAACCAGTCTCGTTTATATTTGAGCAGAAGGTATAATGTAAAACCTAACCATGATGTTGTAGTTTTTTCCTTGAAAGTTTGAAGAAAATTCGACTAAAATGAATGTTTGGCGATCAATTTTGTGTGTTTCATTTTTTTCGAGCACAGTCCTTAATTGCCTTTTTTCAATGATCGCAAACAATGTCAATTATATTTAAGGGTTCAACCATTCACCAATGATTTATCAAGAAATATTCGAGAAGTGGGAAAGCTGAAACGATTATTTAATCTTTGATAATTTTTGTTAGATGTGCATCTTTCACTTGATGTATTTAAC
>JASCZW010006168.1:0-128661 GCA_034211315.2 Aedes japonicus | reverse complement strand
CGAAAGACAAGCTCCGAAAAACAGGGTAAGATTTCTCCAAAGATTTTTCCAGGAGTTTCTTCTGGCATTTCATCGTCAATTTTTCCTCACATTCTTGTAATGCAATTTCTGGAGAAACCCCTGAACTTGGAAAATTCTGTGATTCATATGGAATCCGTGAAGGATACCTGAAAGATCTACACACAAACTATAGGGTGATTCCTGAATTAATTCGTGAAGCAAATCCTTATTTTTTTATACGAATTCCATAATCTCATATACTTAATTCTTAAGTTTAAAAATTCCGGAAAGAATTTTTGTAGAATTATTTTTTAAATTTTGTCTAGGATATCTGCAAAGATCGATATATATAGAAATCAAGAAATTACTTCAATGATTTCCTTAAGTATTCCGCTGGAGAAGTGTTTGTGGTAAAGTTCCTCAAAAAATTGCTCTCCAAATTTCGCAAGAATTTGCTGCAGGGGTTTCTACAAAAATACTGTCCTTCCAATTTAGAAGTATCTTAATGCATTCACGCAGAGTAATTTTGGGAAGTAAGAATAATGTTCTCGATTGTTATTTTTGCTATTTGAAACATAGTTATCTTGAATGTAATTTTTTGTTTTGCCTAATATTATTTTTCAGTGCGAAACCCTATATATTTTTTTTGCGCAATTCTGAAACAGTTCCTGATCAATGATACCGATTACAAAAAAAAATGCCCTTGGGCTTTGGATCAGATGGAGCATCGGTAATGATGGGTTCTGTCCTGTGACTGTCTTCATGAAATGTCTGCACCATCTACCACCAGGCTATCGCTGGTTGTCAAAAAGAATTTGAAACGGGTTTCGGAACTCGTGTTGTTTTTCTTGTTTTATCCAACTGCGAAAACAATCAAACCGCACAGCGCAATCTCTGTCATCTTAAGCACCCGATGATCTATCCACTTTTCTACTTCTTGAGCTACGTAATGCTTCTTATCAACAAAGCGAACCGTATCTTCCAGTCAGAAGCTCCGGAATTCCCGAACATCTGCAATCAGCTGAAATCTTGCTAATAGTTGTACTTGCTAATTTTTGCAAGTATGATTACCGAAAACTCCTGATGGATTTTGGAGTTTATGTTTTCGAGAAACATATTCGTAAGAAGTCGGAAGTATACAGCGGGATAGCAGTAGGCGAAATGCCTGGATATGGAACTCACAATGAACCAGAAAGGAGGCTTTCTATTCCCTCAGCTGTGATTTCTATAACGAGTTGATTACACAGATCATTAAGCGCTATGAACGATCCAGTTCTGACTACTTTATCAAGCGTTGATCCCAAGAAGCTGAACATTTTGAAGGAGTTGAACTGGATTATTATCCGAGATTTTTTGCAAGCGGTGTGGAATAGGCCATCGAATATGAGTTTTGTGAGATGAGGAAAGCAATCATCTGCATGGACATTGAGGTTGTTGAATCGAATGGATTGGAAAATTGTTGGAGAAAATTTCTGTGTTTTATACGAGCAGATGGGAGGCTGGATCTTCCCTAAGGAAGTGCATTGCGGACTTTCATCTAATTTCGCATTTTTCGAGAGTTTTCTCACAATACAATCTGAATAGGACAAACATCTGGAACCGCCTGAGAGACACCATGGATGCTAGCCCAAGTAACAATTTAAATGCAAATTGGTTTTATTCACGTTTTATGGTAGTTTTATCAAAGCATTATGGAGATCATCTGGTTTTATCAGGGCATTTTCCAAGTTAAGGTGGTTTTAATTGATTAACAGTTCTTAAGAGTGATTAAAGAGCACTTGAAGAAACCTCCATAGAACTACATCATTTATAAGTGTAATTCACCTTATAAGTAATTTTATAAGAAATTTGAGTCCCCTTTCAAGATATTGATTCGCAACTTTCATAAAACCTGATAAAAGTTTTGAAAAAGTTTTATGACATTCTTCTTTAAGATAAATGTATATTTAAAATGCTGCCATAAAACGCTCTTAGAACCATTTGGTTTCGAATAAGAGCACATACTCTTGAGAAAGAACATTATGTGAAAAATAAACAAACTGGACAATGGACGCTCATAGGTAAAAGAAAATATAAAATAGTGGATCGTTCAAGCGGAAATTCAATAAAAACCTATCCAATATATTGAATACTCGTTCATCTCAGCCACCAACGACAATTTTTTTTACCATCGCTAGATTCCATTGGATTCGCAGCCTACTGAGATTAACTTATCAGAAGGGTGTATGCGTTATGCGTGCTATTTTTTGTAACGAATCATATTGAAAGGTGCAATGTGTCGCCAGTTAAAATCCGAGAATCATAACTCATGATTATTGATTTTATGCCAGTTGTGCAAGTTGAACCTTATGTCCCAGGTAGTGCGTTATCACCATGCGTTATTGTATGTCCACCACCGTTAAATCTAAAGTTGGAAGTGGTGCGCTGGATCTACTACACAGCGCACTTCATCCGACGTTAGGTTTAGCATGTAGATCAAGAGGAAAAATCATTTTTCGCCCAACTGATGTTTCCGCCTTCCAGGCAATATTTATTATCTGTTATTCTTTCCAAAACCATTGTTAGCATATTCAAGTTAAATTTTCTTTTTTTTTTATCGACTTACGCTGGTGATTAAAAATATTAAATTATAAGCTGTAATTATGACTAAGAACAACAATTATGCATAGGCACTTGATTTGCACTGTCACATTTTCTTTGTTTATGATGTGCCTTTTTCACACTGATCTTACGAAAGACTTGTTTACCTTGAGCAATTCAAACAAGTTTTATTCAAGCGTAACTCATCTTTTTCAAGAGTAGAACAAATAAAGATGAACTTATCGCGCTCCTCACAAATCTAGTTAGTCTTGTGCAAGAATTATAGGTTTTATTTGCGTTTTATGGTAGTTTTAGATAAAACCATTGGAAAAATGGTGAGCGTGGCTATTCCGGATTCCCTCGGAACGGTAGCCATTTTCATAAGTTTGCAACAAAACTCTCATATTGCCAATGGTACGAACAAACAATGCTGTTTAAAATACATTTTGAAACATAAAATGGATTGTAGACACAATTTATTCAAGATCTAACAATTTATCAGCCTTGTTACCTAATAGTTGAATTTTCAACTATTTTTTTTTATTTTTTAAATAAGTCAATGTTCTAGAAATAATTCAGAGGCGCATTAAAATTTTCGAACATTTATGTTATAAATCACCAATAAACTGAATGTCGTATGAAAAATTCATCAATTGCAGGCAAAAAACAGATTCATTTATGGTCAATTTTACAATTAATTTACATACGTATCCACTTTGGAAGAGAAATATAGTAGCTTCCACTCAACCATATACAAAAAAAAAATCCCCATTCAGCAGAACGAATCGAAAAATGGAATCTTCGAAGCATATTTGTGACAGACTGGAAGTGTTCTTAAAGAGGAAAATCATAAAACTATCAAAAAGTGTGGTAGCTCTATCATAGTTTTAAGTATGTCTTGAATGTCACTACAAGTATGTACCGATAAAACTATCAAGTTTTAAGCGAACCTTGGGAAATAGTCTTGAGAACCTCCAGTAGTATGGGCCTTTTGGAACTTATGAGGGTTTTATGGCTGTTTTATCGATGTTATGTAGAATATCTAGTTTTACGCGTGTTTTTATCAAATGAGTCTTGAAAACTTCTTCAAGTGTACCTTAAAATTGAATTTGTTACTTGGGATGCTACGATCCTAAAGGGCGATACGGTCAAAATTTGGTCAATATCAACTTGACGTATTTCTTTCAATTTTGCATTTAAAAAACCTGAACACCCCTCATTTTGAAGGTGTGTGTGTGTAGAATGTTGCTCCTATTTTGATTTTGGAATTCACTCTTCAGTTGTCAAAATGCCGTCCAAGCAAGAAGAGCAGCGTATCAAAATTTTGCTCGCGCATCGCGAAAATCCGAGCTACTCGCACGCAAAGTTGGCAAAATCGCTAAAAGTTGCCAAATCAACGGTTACAAATGTAATTAAAGTGTTTGGGGAACGTTTGTCGACAGCCAGGAAGTCTGGATCGGGGGGAAATCGAAAACCGGAAGCCGCTGAGACGACAAAGAGAGTTGCCGGTAGTTTCAAGCGAAACCCTAACCTATCTCTCCGAGATGCCGCAAATAAGCTGGGTGTATCGTCTACAACCGTGCATCGAGCCAAAAACGAGCCGGACTATCGACTTACAAGAAGGTAGTGACTCCAAATCGCGATGATAAACAAAATACGACGGCCAAAGCGCGATCCCGGAGGCTGTACATGACGATGCTGACGAAGTTTGACTGCGTGGTAATGGACGACGAAACCTACGTCAAAGCCGACTACAAGCAGCTTCCGGGACAGGAGTTTTATACGGCAAAAGGAAGGGAAAGGTAGCAGATATTTTCAAGCACACGAAACTGTCAAAGTTCGCAAAGAAATATCTGGTTTGGCAAAGCCATCTGTACCTGTGGCTTGAAAAGCAGCATTTTCATAGCTTCCGGGACTGTCAACCAAGAAATTTACGTGAAAGAGTGTTTGAATAAACGTCTGCTGCCTTTCCTGAAGAAACACGGTTGTTCCGTACTGTTTTGGTCGGATTTGGCATCTTGCCATTACGGTAAAAAGGCCATGGAGTGGTACGCCGCCAACAACGTGCAGGTGGTTCCCAAGGACAAGAACCCTCCCAACACGCCAGAGCTCCGCCCAATTGAGAAATACTGGGCTATTGTCAAGCGGAACCTAAAGAAGACTAAAAAAACTGCTAAGGACGAGCAGCAGTTCAAGGCAAACTGGCTTTCTGCGGCGAAGAAGGTGGACAAGGTGGCTGTACAAAATCTGATGGCAGGGGTCAAGCGTAAGGCCCGGCAATTCGGATTTGGAAAAGCGGAAGCCTAACTGAATATTTTTCCTGAATTTTATACTAATTGAACTTGAAAAAGAAATTTAATTTGATTTTTTAAATAAACGATTTCACCGATTTACACGCGTTTTCCCTTGACCAAATTTTGACCGTATCACCCTTTAGTCTTGTATGCAAGGAAAAGGAGGAGTTGGTCAGCTAACATTAACATCACAACTAAAATCTCAACATACTTTTAATTGTATGGTACGGTATAGGTCTCTACGTTAGAGATGACGAGAAAAACTTGAGTGGTCTCAGACGTTGCGAATCAAAAGAAACCCAAAAAAAGGAGAGAGTTCCTCTCCCATGTGCGCATCAAAACAGAATCCACACAATATATCGCTAGAATAAGAATAACAAAGCCATCAGTGGCACATGAGCGCCTTCCAAACTCTTGTTTTGCCTGTTGAGGTGGCGGACTTGTCGACGTACCCCGCAGTGGGATGTTAGGCAAAAGATGACCGTCTTTGGTTCGAGTACCACTGTACACATGCCCTTTCGCTCAATTTTCAAAAGCATCTGTTCTTTTTTCAACCTGTCGCACACTGATGGAACTTTCAACACATTCTCTTCATATCTTTCATTCTAGCAAAAACATTAATGTGCACTCTTGGTGCCGTTGAGTAGGTGGAGATTCTACGGGGCTGAGCTGTAAGCCACCCGACGGGTCGCAGGTTGCGGATAGCGAACGGCCTCCAGATATGGAGGTTAGTTGTGAATTAAATAAACAGCCCCGGACAAGCAGCGGGGGCTGCCTAGGATGTGCGGGGACTGAACAGTTATTGGACTCTGTTGAGTTTCTTCCAAAAACCCACACGTATCCGAAAAGCAGCCCTGTCAAAGCGAGCCACCCCGCTATAAGGGTAAAAGTTCAAGCCTCTACCTTTCCGAGCGTCTGATTCACCACGGAGGTGCGGCTCAAACAGCGTCTGTTCTGGTATCCAGCGGCTGAGTAAGAAATGCTGTATCGCGTCCAGCTAGATCCAAGGTGGCAGCCCCATCAGCGCGATCGTCCTAGTGTCCAGCTGGGACGCTAATCAATGCTGGCACGATGGCCATCCGGCGAGACAGGATGGTTGGCGTAGGCCCAATAAGCCGCCCATAAAAACCAAATATTACGAATAACATAGAAGAAAATACGACTCGATATAATCGGCAAAGACCCTCGCGACGAAAAAAGGATTACGATTGGAAACTCGGAACATGGAACTGCAAGTCGCTTTGCTTCGCTGGTTGCGACAGGATAATCTACGATGAACTACATCCCCGCAATTTCGATATCGTAGCGCTGCAGGAGCTTTGCTGGACGGGACAGAAAGTGTGGAAAAGTGGGCATCGAGCGGCTACCATCTACCAAAGCTGTGGCACCACCAACGAGCTGGGAACCGGTTTTATAGTGCAGGGCAAGGCGCGGCAACGCGTAATCGGGTGGCAGCCGATTAACACAAGGATGTGCAAGTTAAGAATCAAGGGCCGTTTCTTTAACTACAGCATCATCAACGTGCACTGCCCGCACGAGGGGAGACCTGATGATGAGAAGGAAGCGTTCTACGCGCTGTTGGACCAGATCTATGATAGCTGCTCCCCGCGAGACGTGAAAATCGTCATTGGCGACATGAATGCTCAAGTAGGAAGGGAGGCAATGTACAGACCGGTGATCGGGCCGAATAGCCTGCACACCGTATCGAACGACAACGGCCAACGATGCGTGAACTTTGCAGCCTCCCGTGGAATGGTAGTCCGAAGCACTTTCTTCCCCCGCAAAGATATCCACAAAGCCACCTGGAGATCACCCGATCAACAAACTGAAAACCAAATCGACCACGTTCTAATCGACGGAAAATTCTTCTCCGACATCACCAATGTTCGCACATACCGCAGTGCGAATGTAGATGCGGACCATTACCTAGTAGCAGTATGCATGCGCTCAAAACTTTCGACTGTGGCTAACACGCGTCGAAATCGAACGCAGCGGCTCAACATCGAGCGGCTGCGGGACAACGAAGTGGCCCTAAACTACGCGCAGCAGTTAGAGGCGGCACTACCAACGGAAGAGCAGCTAGGCGCCGCTACTCTTGAAGATGGCTGGAGAGATATCCGATCCGCCATAGGTATCACCGCATCAGCAGCACTAGGTACGGCGGCACCGAACCGAAGGAATGACTGGTTCGACAGTGAATGCGTGCAGTTAAAGGAGGAGAAGAATGCAGCAAGGGCGAGAATGTTGCAAGTCCGTACAAGAGCGAACGAGGCGCGATATAGACAGGCGTGGAACAGACAAAACTCGGTCTTCCGGAGGAGGAAGCGCCAGCAGGAAGAACGAGATCGCGAAGAGATGGAAGAGCTGTACCGCGTTAAGGACACACGGAAGTTCTACGAGAAGCTGAACCGCTCTCGCAAAGGCCATATGCCACAGGCCGACATGTGCAGAGATACTAACGGGGATATTCTCACGAACGAGCGTGAAGTGGTCGAAAGGTGGCGGCAGCATTACGACGAGCATCTAAATGGCGATGCGGCAGAGAACGAAGGTGGCATGGTACTGACCTTGGAAGCACGCGCGGAAGACGATAGATTCCCGGCTCCAGATCTGCAGGAGATTAAGGAGGAGATCGGCCGGCTGAAAAACAACAAGGCCGCTGGCGTAGACCAACTGCCAAGTGAGCTTCTAAAATACGGTGGTGAAGCACTGGCGAGAGCGCTGCACTGGGTCATTACCAAGATTTGGGAGGAAGAGGTTTTACCGGAGGAGTGGATGGAAGGAGTCGTGTGTCCCATCTATAAAAAGGGCGACAAGTTGGAGTGCGGCAACTACCGCGCGATCACATTGTTAAGCGCCACCTACAAGGTACTCTCCCAAATTTTATGCCGCCGTCTATCACCGATTGCAAGAGAGTTCGTTGGGCAATATCAGGCAGGATTTATGGGCGAACGCGCAACTACGGACCAAGTGTTTGCCATCCGCCAAGTATTGCAAAAATGCCGCGAATACAATGTGCCCACACATCACCTGTTTATCGATTTCAAATCAGCGTACGACACAATTGATCGAGATCAGCTATGGCAGAGTATGCACGAATACGGGTTTCCGGACAAACTGACAACAAAACTCGCAGAGGGTTACGGCAGGGTGATGGTCCTTCGTGCTTGCTATTCAACATCGCTTTGAAGGGTGTAATAAGAAGAGCGGGGATAGACACGAGTGGCACGATTTTCAGAAAGTCCGGCCAGTTATCTGGTTTCGCCGATGACATCGACAGCATGGCACGGAATTTTGAGAAGGTGGAAGAAATGTACACTCGACTGAAGGCTGAGGCCAAACGGATCGGACTGGCCATTAACGTGTCGAAGACAAAGTACATGCTAGGAAGAGGCTCTAGGGAAGAAACGGCGAGTCTCCCAGCTCGAGTATGTATCGACGGCGATGAAATCGAGGTGGTCAACGAATTCGTGTACTTGGGCTCACTGGTGACCGCCGATAACGACACCAGCAGAGAAATTCAGAGGCGTATTATGGCAGGAAACCGTGCTTATTTTGGACTCCGCAAAACTCTCCGGTCGAAAAAAGTTCGCCATCGCACGAAATTAACCATCTACAAAACGCTGATTAGACCGGTAGTCCTCTATGGACATGAAGCGTGGACTATGCGCGCAGAGGACCAACGCGCCCTTGGAGTTTTCGAACGGAAGGTGTTGCGTACCATCTACGGCGGAGTGCAGATGGAAGACGGATCGTGGAGAAGGCGAATGAACCATGAGTAGCATCAGCTGCTAGGAGAACCTACAATCGTCCACACCACGAAGATCGGGCGATTACGATGGGCCGGGCATGTCACCAGAATGTCGGATAACAACCTGGCAAAAATGGTTCTCGTCAATAATCCGACTGGAACACGACGAAGAGGTGCGCAGCGCGCAAGGTGGATCGACCAGGTGGAGGATGATCTGCGGACACTTCGCAGACTGCGCGGCTGGCGACAGCTGGCCATGGACCGAGTGCAATGGAACCGACTTCTATGTACAGCAAGGGACACACAGGCCTTAGACTGATTGGTAAGGTAAGGTATGGTGCCTCATGGTGATGAGCGAAAATGTTCTTCTAAATACATAAAATCTCAATTCAACAAGTTTAAATACACTCATCATATGATTTGGTTGTTGGTTGTTAATTTTGTTCTGTTTTGTTCACCTATCCTTGAACTTTTTGATATCAAAATAAACATGATTTATTATCATGTCAATACTTGCCTGACAGAAGGGCTTAAGTGCAATGATCGATTTCTCTTGAGAACATGGGTCCTTCGTATACTGATTTGGTTTCATGTAGAAAGAAGATCCGTTTTGCTCTAGTGTGATGTAGGGAAACCGATAATTGCACTTAGGCCCTATTGGAAAGCCCGATTTGTGTGGTCTAATCAAAATTAATGTGTTTTGATGAGTAGATATCTGTTTTATTTCATTTAACTCAATGGCAACCATAAAAAAATGTATTGGCATCCAGGCACATGAAAAGTTTCCATTCAACTTTTACATCAAAAAGTTCGAAGCCAAGATTTTTGCCAAAATTTCCTGCAGTTAAACACAGATAAATATTTTTTTTTGGGGAAACATTTAATTGGAACGAAAAATAATGTGGCAACCCTGACAGTGCATGTTACATATCTCAATATTGTGGTGCATAATATCCTAGTGTTTTGATTCGTTCCCCGGTGTCATCTTGCAAGCAAATAGGAAAAGGCATAGGAATCGTGAAAAATCATCGTTTTGAATTTAAATCACATTTGATTTACACAGACACCATCGTAATGCACCATACTAAATTACTTCTTTCCTAATTTCAGCATACATTTCTATCCTCTCCTACCAGCGTTGCCAGGTGGATTTATACAATATCGGTATTGCTTATTAAAAAATATCGGTTTTTATCGTTATAAAGTTAAATTCAGATTTTTTTCAAGTGAACTGTTATATAATTTTGATATAAGATTACAATATATTTTGGCGATCATTTTTCTTCTATTTTCAAATTGTATATGAATAAGTTTGACGTAAACATAAAAAATAAAATATAAAATGCATTAGCCATTTTTATATTTTTACCATCTTGAGGTTGAATATGTATACTTTGAATAAATATACTTTACAATATATATTTTTTTGGAATACACATTTCTTAAAATGTTATTAAGATAACAAAAATCATGTATAGCAATAAGGTTTTTGAGCCTACTCCCGTTGTGCTAAGCACTTTGCTAAGCACATCCCTTATTTTTTTTAAATAGATTTTAACACAAAAACGATTAATTCAAGTGTATACCGCTTCCAATTTTATACACTTCCATACATACCACTGGATTTGTTAGTCACGAAAAGCTAAGATATGATCGATTATTCAACACTGCTTCTTGAGCGCATAGTGTATTTGATATTTTTGATTTTTTTTACTTGATAGAACGAAAATAGGCGACTACGAAGAAATAGCGCTCTACCCTATCAATAAACTGATAATTTCTTTTGAAAATCCCATATTAAGGTCGGTATCGTGTTCGAAAGAAATTTCTTTTTCTATTCCAAACCCATGTTAAATTCCGTTTACTGAAACGGAAAAGTAAAGAATCGCAAAGGAATTTCTGCAGCAGTATCCACCTGAAAAGAACGAAAAATAAAAATGGAATTTGTAAGGTTTCCACGCAAACTAATGGAAGCTGTCACTTTTACTTTCGGAAAAACGTTCCGCTCGATTATTCCGTAAGTGAAGGTGACATTTCGTTCCATCCAGACCAATTGTCAAAATTCCGCTTGGTAATATTGAACAAAATTCCGTAACCTCTTTACTTTTCTGGTCGATACTGGCCTTTAAAGATCATAAATGTATAAAGTATTGTTGCTTGTTAATGTAGGACTGATGAGTTTATTTTGCTTAAAATACAACCTGTCTTCATTTGTTAACGCATTTAATATCATAATTAAACTCGATAGTTTTATCACAGACATACAATCATAACACTCCAAATTTGTTCATCGTACGTGCATTTAAGACTAATTCAAATGTTTCTCGCGTTGAGTTTCGAACGGAATAGATAGCGAACCAGCTGAAAGCCAAAATAGCGAAATTAAAAAAACTGCAATAGCGATTTCTCTTTGATCCGAAAATAATTGATAACTACGGGTAAACGAGTTGGCATATCCGTTGCGATAAAGGATAACTCCGTCTTGCAGGGTAAATACTGAAACTTGCTTTGACTAAGATATAAGTCAAAAATCGACTAAGAGAAATTGATCAATGTAATTACCTCCGTATGAAACTCAAAGCGATGTTTGATAGTTGGCATTTAATTCCCTTGCGTTTGACGTATAAGAAATGTTAAATGTATTGTGGCTATCTGTGGTTTTATTAAATGATACGAAAATAGATGCCATTGGCTAAAGGATAATGTTGAAACTCAAGACTAATGAAATGTTATGTGTGACTGAATGAACTGAATATCATCGTTACTTACTTTTTTTTTCGTTTAAAGCTTTTTTATTCTATTACTAGCTGAACCCTGTGCGTGCGCTGCTACGCTTGCAACTAAATGAAGGGAAATTTAATGTAACTGGCACTTTTATGGTTTTTTTTCGGAATGAGTTTTTTTTCTTGAATAAGCAGGGGTTCAAACTTCTATCAAAACATGCTTCTTACCCGAGAAATACACGTTTTGTGTTTAAGTATCCTGGATAATTCTCATTTTTGGTAGAAATATGTGTTTCATTTGTATGGGAGCCCTCCTTTCCAGAGGGGGTGGTTTCTCAAACCACCATACAATGATTGCCTTCAAAACCCCCACATGCCAAATTTGGTTCCATTTGCTTGATTAGTTCTCGAACCATCACACGAGGCTCTTCGATTATAATAAAAATTTGAGTTTCATTTGTTTGAACCCCCCACCCTTTCAAAAAGGGGATGGGTCTTGAACCACCATAGAAACATTCTTGCCTTCAAAACCCCCCACATGTCAAATTTGATTCGATTTGCATGATTAGTTCTCGAGTTATGAAGAAATTTGTGTCTCATATGTATCAGAGCCCCCCTTCTTGAGAGAGTAGGGGTCTCAAACAATCAGAAGAAATTTTCGAGTCTATAAGGGTCTGACAGGCAGACAGACAGACAGAAATTCATTTTTATGTATATAGAAATCTACCCTCCAAAAACCTCCACATGCCAAATTTGGTTCCATTTGCTTGATTTGTTCTCGAGTTATGCTGAAATTCGTGTTTTATTTGTATAAGAGACCCCTCTTTCAGTTAGCGGAGGAGTTTCAAACCACAATAGAAATATTTCTTGTCCTCGAAAACCTCCACATGCCAAATTCCATTAACCTGATAAGTTCTCGAGTTATTCAGAAATTTGTGTTTCATTTGTATGGAAACCCCCCTCCCTCCCCCTTCCAATTGGCGGAGGAGTCTCAAACTTCCATAGAAACATTTATCTCCTCCAAAAACCTCCACATACCAAATTGGGTTCCATATGCTTGATTAGTTCTCGAGTTATGCACAAATGTGTGTTTCATTTTTATGAGAGCCCCCCCTTTACAGAGGGCGGAGGGGTCTCGGTTTACCTTAGAAACATTTCTTGCCTTCAAAAAACTCTACCTGCCAAATTTGGCTCCATTTACTTGATTAGCTCTCGAGTTATGTAGAAGCTTTTGTTTCATTTGTATGGGAGCACCGCCCCCCAACCTAACAGAGAGTGAAAGGAGGGGTAGAAATATTTATTGCTTTTAAAATCCCCGCATGCCAAATTTGGTTCCATTTGCTTTATTAGATCTAGAGTTATGAAGAAATTACAGTTTTATTTGTACGACAGCACCCCTTCTAGGAGTGGAGAGGGGTCTCAAACCACCATAAAAATATTTTTTTCCTCCAGAAAACCCCACATGCCCAATTTGGTTCCATTTGCTTGATTAATTCTTGAGATATGCAGAAACTTCTGTTTTATTTGTATGGGAGCCTCCCTTTCTAGAGAGGGGAGGGGTCTCAAACTACCATAGAAACATTTTTTGCCTCCAAAAACTTCCACATGCTAAATTTGGGTTCCTTTGCTTGATCAGTTCTCGAGTTATTCAGAAAAATGTGTTTCATTTGTATGGTAGCCCCCTCTTTGAGAGGAGGGAGGGGTCTCTTACTATCTTAAAAATATTCCCCGGCCTCAAAAACCCGTGCATACAAATTTTCATGCCAAACGGTCCTTCCGCTCGCGAGTTAAATCGTGACAAAGGAAACCCCAACTCATTTTTATTATATAGACTAGCTGATCCCGGTGCGAGCGTTGCTACGCCTGCAACTAAATGAATGAACATTAAATAGAGCTGACGCTTTTTTTAATGAGTTTTTTTTTTAATTATAAGGAGTTTAAACTTCTATCAGAACATTCTTCTTACCCAGACAATACACAGTTTGTGGCTTAGTTACCTGGATAATTCTAAGGATTGGTTGAAATTTGTGTTTGAATTCACTATAGAAACATTTCTTGCATTCAAAAAACCCCGCATACTATTTTTGATTCCATTTGCTTGATTAGTTCTCAGGCTATGCAGAAATTTGTGTTTCATTTGTATGCGAGTCGGAAGGGGGAAGCGGTCTAAACCAATCATAAGAACCTTCCCCAGCCCCAAAAATACCTGCATACATATTTTCACTCCGATCGGTCAGACAGACAGTCAGACAGAAATCCATTTTAATATAAATAAAAATCCTGTTTCCAATAACCCCCACATGCCAAATGTGGTTTCATTTACTTGAATAGTTCTTGAGTTATGCAGAAAATTGCGTTTCATTTGTATGAGAGCCCCCCCCCCTTTCAGAGGGCAGAGTGATCTTAAACCACCATAGGAATATGTCTCTCCTTCAAAAAATTCCACATGCCAAATGTGGTTTCATTTACTTGAATAGTTCTCGAGTTATGCAGAAATTTGTGTTTCATTTGTTTGAGAGCCCCCTCCCCCTCTTCAGAAGGCGGAAGAGTCTCAATGACCACAAAAACATTTCTCTCCTTCAAAAACCTCCATATGCCAAATTTGGTTCCATTTGCTGGATTAGTTCTCGAGTTATGCAAAAATTTGTGTTTCATTTATATGGGAGATCCCTCCCTCCACTTTAAGATATAGGAGGGGTCTCAAATCATCATAAAAACATTTTTCTCCTTCAAATACCTCCATATGCCAAATTTGGTTCCATTTTCTTGATAAGTTCTCGAGTTATGCATAAATTTGTGTTTCATTTGTATGGGAACCCCCCCCCCCCTTCAGAAAAGGGAGGGGTCTCAAATTAGCATTGAAACAGTATTCATCTACAAAAACCTCCACATGCCAGATTTGGTTCAATTTGCTTGATTAGTTCTCGAGTTATACAGAATATTGTATTTCATTTGTATAGGAGCCCCCCCTTTCAAAGCAAAGAGGAATCTGAAACCATCATAGAAACCTTTCTTGCCTTTAAAACCTCACACATGCTAAGTTTGGTTTCTTTTGCTTGGGGTCTCAAACCACCGTAGAAACATTTCTTGCCTACAAAACCTCCACATGCCATATTTGGTTCCATTTGTTTAATTAGTTCTTGAGTTATGCAGAAAATAGTTTTTCATTTGCATGGGAGCCCCCCTTTCTAAAGGCAGGAGGGGTGTCGAACTATAATAAGATCCTTTCCCGGACCCAAAAACCCCTGCATACAAATTTGCACAGCGGTAGGGATAGTTCTCATGTTTGGTTTAAATTTGTGTTTCGTATGTATGGTAGCCCCCCTTTTCAGAGTGAGGAGGGGTCTTAAATTACCACAAAAACATTTCTTGCCTTCAAAAACTCACCCATACCTATTTTGGTTCCATTTGCTTGATTAGTTCTCGAGTTATGCAGGAATTTGTTTTTCATTTGCATGGGATCCCCCCCCTTTCTAGAAGCGGGAGGGCTCTCGAACTATCATAAGATGCTTTCCAGGACCCAAAAACCACTGAATACAAATTTGCAAAGCAGTAGGTATAATTCTCATGTTTGGTTGAAATTTGTTTCATTTGTATGAGAGCCCCCCTTTTTAGAGGGAGGAGGGGCTTTGAACCACCATAAAAACATTTCATACTTTAAAAAACTCGTCCATTCCAAATTTGGTTCCATTTGCTTGATTATTTCTCGAGTTATGCAGAAATTTGGGTTCCATTTGTTTGAGAGCACCCCCTCCCCCCTTCCTCCTCATATGACGGAAGAGTCTCAAATCACCATAGAAACATTTTCCTCCTTCAAAAACTTCCACATGTGAAATTTGGTTCCATTTCTCTTATTAGTTCTCGAATTATGCAAGGATTTGCGTTTCATTTGAATAGGTCCCCCCCCCCTTTCAGAAAGGGGAGGGGTCTCAAATCAACATAGAACAATTTTTTGTCTTCAAAAACCACAACATACTAAATTTGGTTCTATTTGCTTGATTAGTTCTTGAGTTATGCAGAATATTGTGTTTTATTTGTATGGGAGCCCCCCCTTTTATGACGGGGAGGGTTCTCAAGCTACCATAAAAACCTTTTTTGCCTTCAAAAACTCACACATGCTAAATTTGGTTTCTTTTGCTTGATTAGTTCTCGAGTTGTGTAGAAATTTGTGTTTCATTTGTAATGGAGCCCCCCTTTCCAGTGAAAGGAGGGGTCTCAAACCATAATAAGATTATTCTCCGGCCCCAAAAATCCCTGCATACAAAATTTCACGCCGATCGGTCCTTCCGCTCGCGAGTTAAATCGTGACAAAGGAAACCCCAACTCATTTTTATTTATATAGATTTTGTTTTGTTTTTATTTTTTCAAATCTGGTGATGTTTTAATTTAGAAAATATTTTCTGAAAAATAATTAATTAGGGGTAAGAAATCTAAAATAACACGCTGATGAATAATAAACCAAATATAATGTTGAAATAACTTTCATAAAAAATCGGTATTTATCGGTATAAAAAGTTGGAAATCGGTATTTCCAGAGCCATTGTCGGTATATCGGTATTGAGAATAAAAATCGGTATAAATACCGATAAATCGGTATACCTGGCAACGCTGTCTCCAACATCTGGTTTACTAGATTACCTAACAAAACAAGGTTGAACTTGAATCCCACAAACAACGCATTCTATTAAGAATGCTGTTGTTCTGCGAACTAATTTCAGTTGTCCTGTGTGTTTTTTAAACTTGCTGTGTCAACTTAAATTCTCATCCTTCTTCTTCTTCTTCTTCTTCTTCTTTTTTTACTTCTTTATTCTGATTGCTTGACTAAAATCCTGAATATGTCTATTTTACACACAAATGTTATATGATAAAGCAAACCAAATAATAAAAAAACATATCTAAGGAAGTAATTTCCCCCCTTCTAACCAACGATTTCGCATAACTCTTAATTAATTTACCTAAGCACAAACCACTCCATAGTGACAATCGTAAATATTCCGGCAAACGCAAACAAAACCCTGCCACAATTAACCCCAAGCCAATTATGTCACGATACCCAAATCGGGAGGAAGTCTCCGGCATCCCACCGTGTAGCGAAAAAACGGACGAAGCACAGTTTCCCAGAAAACAAAACCCACATCCAGCAGAGGTCCCATAATCGTGGCCCCAGACGTTCGACGTTTCGTTGTGGTGCATTGTGCTGAAGATTGTTCTGCTGCCTCTGCCCCGAACGAACCGAATGAGCCAACCGAGCATGATGATGATGCTGCTGCTGGCTGCTATCGAGGAACATACGTGAGACAGGTTGTTTTATGTATTCCTCAATTTAATTAGTTTACATCCGATATAAATAAGGAAGCGATTTAAATTATTTCAGATTTGTATGTTCCTCGCTTGTTAGGACAAGCAACATCGGAAAATACACGCGCGCACGGATTATCCACCAGCGATCCCAGAAAGAGGGGGGATGTGGGAGGTATGCACCACGTCTAACGAAAAAAACAAAAACAAGAACAAAATCAATGAAAGAGAGGAAAATGTATACAACCTTGTTCCCGGCCCACCAGCAACCAACGAGAGAAACTGCCCTTGCAGAAATCCGACGACAACGACGAGCTTCCTTTGTCCCAATAAGCAAGCAGACAAACGGACAAGGGCAAAAACGCACTGCCCGAAATTGTCGTATTCAAATCAGACTGCAATAAAAATCAAACCCGGCCTTATCTGAGCCATCGCGATTGACGATTCCAGGAGATAAGCCCGGTGCCCTTTCGCGGCCCGGACGGAAACCGGCGTCCCTTGAGCAAATTATTGCTTGATCGATGTCTTTTCGGGAAATCGGGTAATTGATCGACAGACAATTACCGCAGGATAAGTAGGTTTCCTTGATTCCTTTTCCCACGTTGATCTAGACTGCTGCCCTGTGCAGTCGTTGCCATCGGCTTCGAACTAACCTTGACCTTGGCTAGCAGCTGCTTCTCGTGGCCAAGGTCCGTCGGGAAAGTGCGTATCTCGAGGCTGAAAAGCAATTAAGATCCAAAGCCGAGCATCACAAAAATAACACCCTTCGAGAGAGGACCTTAGGGCCTGCGTTGGGAAAGAAGCTCCGAAACCAATATCGGACGACGACGACGACGACGACGGTTTCAATTTTAACGAGGTTAAGCCCTCTTTTTTTGCGATGTTCGAAAGCCAAGTCCTCGCGGAATCGATCGTTTTTCATTAACTTTTTTGGGCTTTGCTTTTTTTTATTTTACTTCAGCAAAGGATTCACTCACGCGTACCTCTTCTTTGAGCTCCAGTAGGGGGCGTGTGCGTTTGATTATTGTTGTTAGGGATCGTGGTCAACAACCGGCGCGCTGTGAGCATGTTTCCGAGGTTGAATGCCTTATCGAAGGGTTCAGCCCCTTATCGGGCTTGATTTTCATGCACTCGAGGGGAAGAAAGATTGGGAAATGTTCTTCGGTAGACTGAACTTGTTTTCGCACCGATAATGGTACGAATTTGAGTACCGTCCACATTCGCACTTAATAGGGAGCAGTGGCCCAAAATTTGGTTTGGATCAGAAGAAGGGTAGAGGGCGTATATGTTCTAATAGTAGGATGATTTGCTTTGTGATTTGAAAATTTCCGTATTGACTGATTTATAGGGCCACCCAAGGTATCCTATAGGGCCACTCTAAGTGTCCAGTATGGTCAGGAATCTTCAGAATGAGCTCCGAAGACCTAGTTTTGCAAAATCATAAAGTTTGATATGTCGCCAGCCAGGTTTTGGAAAAGATTTGAATATGGTCACGTTTCGGGAGGTACTCGGATCCCGCAGGGTCTCCCTAAGTGGCCAGTATGATCAGAAATCCTCAAAACGACTTTTCATGACCTAGTTTTGCAAAATCATGCAATTTGATGAGTCGCAAGCCAGATGTGGGCTACCATTTTAATATGGACACTTTTCCGGAGGAACTTGGGCTCCGAAGAGTCACCCCAGTGTGGTATGAAATCATCTAAATGTTCTGCACAGACTTTCTCTGGTCTTCTCAGGTCGTCAACGGAATACGCGTTGTGCTTGAATTGAGACCAAAATCAAGCAAAGTCGGATGGATACGGGAAACAACAGTATAGATTTGAAAGTTATATGTGATGTGATGTGATGGGAAGTCACCACCAGTACAGGACTTGCCATGACTACAGTTCCTCCCAAATGGCAAGAGCAAACTGTACCTACCCGTAATCCTTACTATTCCATTTGATTAAGGGCTAAAAACGGTGGTGTGGACCCGTAAGCAGTAGCACATACATGAAACCCACGGAATTGATAAAAAATCTCCTTCCAACGAAACGCTCTTAATACAGGAAACGAACAGTAAGCAATACACATAAGGATTTCGGTCTGGTGGTTTGTCAAAAATAGGGCTAGCAAACTCACTGACTATTATCATCATGGAAGGTAAAATCAACAATCATGACTTGAGCCAGATAACCGCGAGTCCCTCATCCAGTCTACACTTCGTCTAGCACCCTGGATGTACATTTCGGGATTGAAATCTGGATATGGCAAGGGCGGCCCCACTGAAGCTGCGGTTACTGACCGTCGAGAAGATGGATCGTGCGACCAACTGCAGAATCCGATCGAGGCAACCGTAGAACAGGCGTATTTTCTACTATCAACAACCCCATTATGCTGCGAGTGCAACGGTGTGAGCAGGTGCGGAGCGTACGTGCCGTAGCCGGTGCGTCACCACGCGTTAACCACTAGGTTGAGCGTTGCACTAATAAACATAAAGTGCCACTAAACAAATGCCGAGCAGTGCCGAAGCAAGTGGCTTTGACTGTCGAATTGAAGAATTAGTAGTAAACGGAGTGAACACCGAACGATATACCTGAGGTTGCCCAAACTTGAGGAGCAGAGGAAGTTGGTAGAAGAGTTCTTGAAGGAGAATTGTAAAATCTTGGAAGAGCTGGAAAGTGATGATGGAACGATTTCGGAAGACGAGGATTTTGAGAAGATGTCCGTTGTTTCGCAATAGATCAGAGATACGGAACGTGGTGGAGCAGCGCAAGATTTTGGAGTTGTTGAAAAAGATTTGCTGGAGGAATTTAGGCGAAGGGTTCAACCTGAACTAGCTGAACAGTTAGCAGCGGTCAACGTTCGAGCAGTCCCAAGTATTCTACATCGTACCTCCGTAAGTTCACAAAAAGAGCGTCGTAATACACTACCATAGTTTGCTCCCAGACAACGTTCTACGCCACAAATGCAGTTGACACCTCCTGGATGAATACGGTACCTGTGCGTTACCCTACGTTTACAACAACGCCACTTTTCCACCGCCACCATTACAGACGGATCCAATGCTACCTGTAACGGAACCTGAATCAATCCCTGCGGAAGAGACCATATGCTTTCTAAACCGAAGCCAGCTGGTCACGCGACAAGCGATATCCAAAGATTTGCCTGAATTCACTGGAAATCCCGAGGATTGGCCACTGTCTTCCTCGATGTACACCTCATCAACACAGATGTGCACATGGTGCGACTACAAAAGTGCCTAGAAGCGTAAGACGTCGGTTGGTACATTCTTCCAACGTGCCTGGAGTCCTTTTGACCTTGAAGATGCTTTACGATAGGTCAGAAGCAACCGTTCAAGAAGCGATAAGGAAAGTTCGTTCCTTACCATCCCCGGAGATCAAGCATTTAGAGAGTCTGGTCAGTTTTGCGCTCCCGGTCGAAATTTGGTAGCAACGATAGAATCGTGTGGAGTACACGATTTTGTGTACAACGCTTCGTTAAAATTCGAGTTGATTGAAAGAGTACCGCCAATGTTGAGGCTAAACTGGGCAATTTTACCAGAAGCAATCCTGTCCTAAACCTTTTGGAATGCAGTTCCTGGCTGTATTTCATGGCGGAGGATGCAAGCATGGTTATGCAGACGTCTTCCAACGCTCCACTAAACTAGGGCAGCAAGAAAGACGATTCATAAACGTCCATCACGAAACTGGCAACAATCGAGCCAGATATCCTGCGGCCGGGGTACGATTTTCACGAAATCTGGGCAATTTGTGTGCTTTGTGGACGACATGGATATTATCGCAAGGAAATTTGGAACGGACGCAGAGCTGTACACCCACCTGAAACGTGAAGCAGCAAAGGTCGGGCTGGTGGTGAATGCGTCGAAAACAAAGTACATGCTGGTAGGCGGAAACGAACACGACCGGATCCGCCTAGGAAGAAATGCCACGATAGACGGGGATACCTTCGAGGTGGTGAAGGAATTTGTCTACCTCGGATCCTGAAATTTGAAGGCGCATCATCAGTGGAATGCGTGCCTATTATGGGCTCCAGATGAAACTGCGGTATAAAAAGATTCACTCCCGCACCAAAAGCACCATGTACAAAACGCTAATACGACCGGTGGTCCTCTATGGGCACGAGGAGGACCTGCAAGCACTCGTAGTTTTCGAGTGACGCGTGCCAAGGACGATCTTCGGTGGTGTGCGAAAGAACAGTGTGTGGCGGCAAAGGATGAACCACGAGCTCGCTGCACTCTATGGCGAACCCAGCATCCAGAAGGTGGCCAAAGCCGGAAGGATACGGTGGGCAGGGCATGTTGCAAGAGTTGGTGTTCGCTACTGATCCGGCGGGCATAAGAAGGCGTGGAGCGCAGAGAGCACGATGGGTGGACCAGGTGGAGCGTGATCTGGCGAGCATTGGGCGTGACCGAGGTTGGAGAGCGGCAGCCGCAAACCGAGTATTGTGGCGTACTGTTGTTGATTATGTCTTATCCCAAATGTGATATTGAACAAATAAATTGATGTATCCTGCGGCCCCAGTGAAAGACACGCGTACCCAACGACGGCAATCACCAAAGGAGTGCTTTGCTTGCAAAGGTTCTTGTCCGTCACTCGCAAAGTGCAAACGGTTTGTTGAGCTGAGCTACGAGGCGAAGTGGGCAGTCACTCCGCGAATCTTGATTGGACTGGATAAGGCGTAGTTGAGGTATGCTTTCCGAGCCGGGGAGGAAAACCATCAGAACCGATGGCAGTTAGAACACGTCTATCGGAAGGCATCGAGATCGAACTCGAATGGCCCGAAGCCGTAGCATTTCAGGAGGAGACAGGTGCTCAGGAAGAACAAGGCGTTCAGGAGGAGCAGCAGGTTCAGGTGGAGTCTCATCACAATTCGAATAAAGAATTCGACGACTGTGAGGAGCAAAATCAAAGCGATTATCGAGTAGCAGATCAGGTGGGAAGTAAGCGGTCAACCAGAGGAAGGCTTCCAAGCAGGCTAAAGGACTATGTCTGCCGGCCGAAAACCAATAGGCAGCTAGTGGATTTTTAAAAAGAAGGAGGATAATGCCGGAAATGTCACGCGCTTGGTTCCGCAAGGTTTCTTGGAACAGCTAGGGATCGACTATGACTATGACAAACTACGTTCAAAGTTTTGCTTACTGTTGCCGGCCACAAGCAGATAAAAACTCGTCACCTGGACATTAATGGCGCATGTTTACACGGTCGTTTGAAAGAGGGTTTTCAGCAGCAAGAGGGTAGCTACAACGCAGTATATATGGACTGAAACATGGAGTGCAGGTCGGGAATGAAACCATTAGTGGAATCCTCGAAGCGATGCAGTTTAGACTATCATCAGCAGATCCTTGTTTATTCACGAAGCGCACTCCTGAAGGTTTAATCTAGGTTTTGATATAAGTGGATGATATTATTGTTTCCTGTATTTCGGAGCAGGCGATATCAATGGTCGAACGTTCTTTGAACAAGAAGCTGACACTATCGTCCTTAGGGGACGTAAGCATGATGATACCTATGTAAAGGCCAGGATAAAGCTCGGCGAGGTGTTCCTGCCAAATTCAAGTTTGTGTTTGCAGATAAATTTGCACGTAAACACATTATTTGACAAGGTATCTGTAGCTGTGGTAGGAAGACCAAGGTTTTCATCACTGATTAGATATTTAATCCAGAACTGTACAGAACGGAATATCTCTAAAAGCGAATATTGCCATTTATTAGATTCGACAATAAACCTGTCAAGTTTAGGCCAGATTTTGCAAGCTGTCATTACAGTAAAACAGTGCTGCAGTGGTATGAAACCAACGGGATTCAGTTTATACCGAAATAACTCAACCCACCAAACTGTCCGCAGGTCAGACCGATAAAGAGATTTTGGGCTATTATGAAGAGGAAGCTGAAGGTGAATGGCAGTGTCGTCAAAAGCTATTTACACAACAATACTATTTTGTTAATGCATATCCGAAATATGCGCAAAAGTCTATGTTTCAACTCTAACTGGGCCACACCTTCTTAGGTCTTTGGTGAAACAGTTATATTTGCATAAAATGTTCAGCAACATTTTCTCTTTTGAGCAATGTATAAAACTCTTGTCCCGGAATCTGTCTTGAATCAGCTTTGCATTATTTTTCGTCATTCTTTGTCAAGCAATCGTACTCATTCAACATAGTGTCATATAAATTCTGCTCGATCGTTATAATAAGGAGCAACACCTACCTTTTCTTCACTTTTTGGTCGAACGATGGAGAAATTTTCTCTTATTTGGCTACATCTCGAGCTGAGATATTCTGGTTTTTCTTAAATTCTTTTGCCACTTCTTTTCCGCCTCGTGACGAATCGAGAATCATGGTTGCCTCCAGAACCGACCTTTCTCCTTAAAGTTAAGCGCTTCTGAAACGTTCTTAGCACTTTATTAACCGTCGATTTTCCGATATTCAACGACTTTGCAAGATCGCCGTCCGACGTATTCGGGGTTTTCCACCTTTTTTTTGGTAGAATTAGTTCCTCGCTTCGACGCCATTTTATTTGATAAAAGCGACAGTGGAACATCGAGTTCTCTGTCATTGCACTCATACATTAATATTCATGTAGTGGTGTTCGTATTAGCTTATGCGTACACAGCAAATTTCTTATGACCTTCACTATGTACAGTATACCCTAGCAAAGTAAAATAACAAACTGACATCAAATAAGTTACAAATTTTGTTATCTCAGATATCACTTTGAACTCACCTGTTATTGCATAACAATTTTAGCTATCAACATTCACAGATAAAATGAAACATTAAATTTTCTGCGTTATATAATGCTTATAAAGGGAATGCTAGAATTGTCACAAAATAATGGGATATTTCATGTAAATATAAGCTTTATAACGCCTGAATCGAGGCTGTGGTATGAAAGATTACAAAACATTGTTGTATGGCGCATGAAATATTGCAAACAATTTCATTGTTTACGCCTCCTTTGGCTTGGAATTAAACGAGGAGAAAGTTTATGCGCTTGTTGAAATTAATTATTTTGCGAATGCTGAATATTACCAGCATGTGATGGATATGAAATTGAGCTTCTCACCAGAAGCACTACACTGAAATTTTTATTCACGCGGTTTTTTGAAGCGGTTTTTTTTATGCGGTTTTTTTACGCGGTCCGCGTAAAAAAACCGCGTTATTTAAAAAAAACAACGTAAAAAAATTCAAGGAAATAAAAATTATATTTCATATTCATATTGAAAGGATGTGGTCAAAAAACTGTATTGGTGGTGGAAAAACATGGTTCCAGTAACATTGGCCACCGGGAATCTGCTACAAATGGATAGAGGTTGTTAATTCAATGTGTGAGCAAAGCAGTCCAGAGTAGTTATAGAGAGTTTGTGTCTTCGGCAAAATTTCTCAGTGTGTCATTGGTCGTCTTTTGACATAATCGTATTAGTTCCACATCATGCCGCAGAAATGGCGCTGCAGTTTATCTTTTGTAAATTAAGCGCTAGAGATTTGCCGTCTTCGGCAAAGTTTCTCAGTATGTCATTCGTCGTCTTTTGACATTATCATATCTGTTCCAAATCATTCCGCAGAGATGGCGCTGTAGTCTATCTTTTCTAAATTAAACGCTAGAGAGTTGCCGTCTTCGGTCTTTCTTCAAATAAGGTAAAAAAAAAAACAAAATACAATATACAAAATTGGATTGTTGTCAAAATTTCAAATACTAACCTACTCTCCAGCTCTGGATTGTATAGCCATTTGAACGCCAACTAGCAGTTGTGTGCCCAACAAAAATAAAACACCCGTAAATCGGGCCGACAGGGTACCCGGGTACCCACCAAATTCAAATGGTTGTCACTCTGGCAAATATTGGCCGATTTTTGTTTTGTTTTCACCATTAGATTAAAAAACTCTCTACTTTATGCTTTATGGAAATTGGCAGCAACGTCCGTTTGGATTCATCTGGTTCCCGTAAATCCGGGTTTCCGGGGTTCGGTACGGAGGCACTATTTGGGAATATCATGTGAATTTCTGGAAAAGACTGTCAAAACCTTTGGAATAATTCCTTAAAATACATTTCTATTCCATATACCTCAATATGCCAACTTGTTCCCGGACCGGTTATTCCGGAACAGGTTCCCAGAAGGCCTAGAGTGGCGACGAACATATATGGAAGGAAACCCCAGCAAAATGGGTATCAACATTCAGGAAATTTCTTCAGTATGATATCTGTCAACATTTTGTGGCCTTTTGATGACGTGTTCTCAGACTGGTTATTCCGGAACAGGTTCCGGTGGGCCTTCAAGTGGCCATAAACATTTTCAAAATTAAACCTCGGCAATATGGGTATCAAAATTCATGAAATTTCTTCAGTAGGATATTTGTCCACAAACCAGTTTTCCGGAACAGGTATTCGTGGGGCCTCGAATGGCCATGAACATATTTAGAAGGAAACCCTAGCAGTATGTGTATCAAAATTCATGAAATTTCGTCAGTAAGATATTTCTCAACGTTTTGGGGGCATTTGATGATTTGTCTTCGGACCGGCCATTCCGGATCAGATTCTCGTGAAGCATCGAGTGGCCATGAACAAATTTTAAAGGAAACCTTGGCAATGTCTGGCATACGGGAAACTGTACTAGGATGACCGTTACGTTAATAAGTCGTCAGATGTCCATGAAACGTTGAGAATATCCTATTTAAGAAATTTCATAAATTTTGATACCCATATTGCCAGAGCTTTCTTCTTAAAATGTTTATGGCCAATCGAAGCCATACCGGAACCTGTTCCGGAATGACCGCTCCAAGGACAAATTATAAGATGTTCACAAAACGTTGAGAAATATCCTACTGAAAAAAAGTCATAAATTTTGATACCCATATTGCCAGTGCTTCCTTCTGAATATATTTATGGCCACTCAAGGCCTCACATGAACCTGTTCCAAAACAAACATTCCAGGAAGAAATAATCAAATGGCCTCAAAACGTTGACAAATATCCTACTGACGAAATTTAATGAATTTTAATACCCATATTGCCAGAATTTCCTTCTGAATTTTTTCTGGCCACTCAGAGCCCCATGGGAACCTGTTCCGGAATAATCATTCCGGGGACAAATCATCAAATGGTCACGAAACGTTGACAAATAACCTACTGAAGAAAATTCATGAATTTTGATACCCATATTGCAAGGGTTTACTTCAGAAATTTTTATGGCCACTCGAGGCCTCACGAGAACCTGTTCCAGAATGGCTGGTTCAGGGACAAATCATCAAATGATCATAAAAAATTTAAAAACATCCTACTGAAGAAATTTCACGAATTTTGATACCCATATCGTCAGGGTTTACTTCAGAAAATGTTTTTGACTACTCCAGGCTTCACGGGAACCTGTTTTAGAATGACCTGTTCAGGGACAAACGGTCACTCCAAGGCCTACTTTCTCTGGTGAACTCAGGATTACAAGCAACAAACACTTGAGAAAATTACAAGCAGTTCGATACACATATTGTTATGGTTCCATTGAAAAATGCCTACGACCAGCCACGGACCCTTGGGGAACCTCCTCCGGACTGGCCACTTGAAGTATCATACATCCGATGGACCCAAAACAACAAAAGTCAATCTGTTGAAGAAATTTTAAGAAGTTGGACACCCATATTGCTGGAGTTGTACCAAAATCCACGATCAGTATCATTACATCAGTACATATAATAAACTGTAAACAACAATTTTTGTTGTTCTAAAAAGTATTGTTCAGAGGCTAAATTGGGAAATGTAGAATCAACAACAACGATCAATTTTTTTTCACGTATTTTGTGACTTGACTATTTTTATGTTGTTTTTTTTTTAAATAACGCGGTTTTCTTACGTCGTTTTTTGAAATAACGGACCGCGTAGTAAAATATCTTTTCCAAATGAAGCTTTAGAGAGCTGCCGTTCTCAGTAAAGTTGTTGAGAATGTAAATTATAGTCACTTGACATTATCAGATTAGTTCCAAGTTGCGCCGCCATCTTAATTGCCAAATCGAGCTCTAGGGAGGTGCTGTCTTTAGCAAAGATGTTAATTGTATATAATAAAGGCATTCAAAATAATCACGTTAGATCCAGATCATACCTCAGAGATGGCTCTGCCATATTTGCGGCATAAATTAGAACTAATATGACAGTGTCAAAAGACGACAAATGACATACTGAGAAATTTTGCCAAGGACAGCAAATCTCTAGCGCTTAATTTAGAAAAGATAGACTGCAGCGCCATCTTTGTGGCATGATGTGGAACTAATATGATTATGTCAAAATACGACGAATGACATACTGAGAAACTTTGCCGAAAACAAAAACTCTCTATAACTACTCTGGACTGCTTTGCTCACACATTGTATTAATAAACTCTATCCATTTTTAGCAGATTCCCGGTGGCCAATGTTACTGGAACCATGTTTTTCCACCACCAATACAGTTTTTTGACAGTTTTTTTCAATATGAATATGAAATATAATTTTTATTTCCTTGACTTTTTTTACATCGTTTTTTGATATAACGTGGTTTTTTTACGTCATTTTTTTAATTAACGTGGTTTTTTTTACGCGGTACCATTACCGTCGTAAAAAAAACTTCAGTGTACTGCAGTTATTAGTGTATGAATTTGATATCATGTTAATAGCTTAATTCGAAATTATCTCAAGAAATTTGTTCAAATCGCAAAAGTTGTTATTAAAATGAACTCTATGATAAAAATAAAACGAGTTAATATTGTGATATCCAACGAATCTAATTTTTTTGTTTCTTTTGTTATTTTGGCTGTTTATTCATATTTTGTTATCAAACACTGATAATCTGTCATTAGAACTTGTTATCAATTTGGTAGAAACCTTTGCTCGGGTATGCTCCAACCCCTTCACAATTGCAGCTCTCCATCAAACCACGGGAACACTCACAGCTGTTCATGCGTATAATACAAACCAAACCTTCGTCAACTGCCAGGTTGTCATCTCTACAAACATGACCATCGCACCTTTGGGAGCACAACAATCCGATAGTTGTGGAAACTACCCCAAGAGCTCCGATTATAATTAAGGTTCCGGCAATAATACCCGGTGCTCCAAAGTGTAACAATGGAACGCGCTTTTTCTGTGTCCTATTTAGGACTTTCGCTACTGCATCCGCGTCCACCCTCGCCCGTTGCACCCCATGCACAATTGGCGCCAACGACGATTCGGTCGGCCTCTGGGTTGACTTTCTGGGAAACTGAACAAACGGTTTTCTCTGTTTTCTAATTTGCTTTTGTGAGTGCGATGGTTAGTTCCTGTACTAATGTACTCCGTGTTCTGCTTCTTTGCAACAAACATCAGCAGGCCCAACAGCAGCGAGAGCTTATCAGCTTACATCCATCTCGACTTATAATAGCCTCACACACACAATACACAAAAAGCTAAAAGGCGAGCAAGACGACAGCAACGACGACGACGACGACGCAGAGAGGGTGGCAACAAAAACACGGTGGCAGTACATAATAATTACGGAAGGGCTCTCACTTCTAGGTCGTCGCCGTCACACTGGAGGTCACTGTTAGATTTGAATGACGCACGTCCAATTTGTAGATGCACCCATCCGGGGCAAGACTTAGAGGGAGAGTTCAATTTTCACAGATAACGTCCGTAGTTAAGATCGGTCTAGAATACTTACGCTAACCAGTCTTCGCTTCGGCTTGATGAGCGGTCGATTCTGGCCGTTCATCTTGTAGTATAGTCCGCAGGCATTGCACAGGTAGTGGCCGGTTCCGTCCCGCCGCCAGAGGGGCGTCGACGTTGCACCGCAGTTTACGCACTCTCGGCCCTCTGGAACAGGCAAAATGAGAAATGGGGAAATCGAAAATTAGAACTTTGTTTGGTTTAATTTTTTGTTTTATTTCAATTTGCTTAACGCTAGTTGTTGGTAGAGAGCGGGGACGGAGGCCTGGGGGCTGGCAGTTAGAGACTTGTGTATTTCGATTGACTTCTTGCCAGGTACATGATATGTTAGATTTTAATTGTTTCTTTGTTTCGGTTTGTTGAACCGCTGAACTTGGAGGAATTTGATTTCTTACATCAAGAGGTGGTTGCATATTATTCTGTCGTTTTCGGGTGCGCGACAGTGATGGATTGGACTAGTTTATGTAATGGCTGGATGACTAATTACGACAACACTTGGGATATATATTCAATTAAGTTGAACTTGATTGATGTGGAACAAGAACGGGTGGCAGCTTGCTGTAGAACTTTCATGATGGGAGCTAAGCTAGCAGCAGAGCCGTACTCAGCAGGAGAGGGAGTTGGTTTCCAATTTCTTTAATTTACAGAATGAGGTAAACTTAATTTTCCATTGTCGGACTTCACCGAAAAAAATTACATTATATCAATTTCCACGTAGCATGATTATTTTTGCTTAAATCGTAAGACATGACTTCATACAATATTTCAACAAGAAGTCTTGAATCTAATTTATCGTGGATGAGCAGACTTGGGTCTTAATACTTGCAAAATCATATCCTGAACATTTAATCGGAACAAAGAGAAAAGAGATGAAGAAGAAACACAATTCTCATGATGAGTAAATAACACATAGGAGTGCGATTCTGACAATCAGATCATAATGACAACTCACCTGTAGGCAACTATGTAATATAATTAATGATCAAATAAGTCCTGCATAACGGATGCGCGTTTGTCATAGTAAATATTAAATGATTATGTTTGTTGCAGGAGGCCTTACAGCCATTAGTGACAAAGGGAAATCTTCCATAGGGACACTGCAGTAGATTGACACTTCTATTGTATCGTTGTTTTGAGAGAGTATAAGTGGAAGTAGAATATCATAGGATAACGACTGTTCCAGAAAGTATAAGCACACCTTATTTTAACGGTCACTTTGAATATAATGAAATATTTCAACATGTTTTGGCTGCATCTGTATTGGTTGCACATTTCTGAATGACATAGCATCATAAAAGTGCTCAGTTTTGATGTTTTGTTAGTCCGGATATCGATAAAAGATCAGGGATGCCTACAAGCGAAAACCAGCGACTTCCGTTCAGGATGTTTCGGAAAAAACTAGGGACCTTGTGGATTAACAGTCATGCGTGCGCAAAGAAAGACTTGGGCTAAAAAACATACCGGAAGCAGAAAAAAACCCAAAAGGAACCCAAAACAGGCCGCGTCCGTGAAATCCACGGGCCCGCAAACTCTACGATTCGTTATTGTGTAGAAATTCTGGGTGTATAATAATGGACGATGAAACGTATGTGAAACTAGATTACAAAACGCTTCCCGGACCACAGATTCTATACTGTAAGCGAAGACAAAGACATCCCAGAAACGGAGAAGGCAATTTTTACCGAAAAATTCGGTAAGAAGGTTATGGTTTGGCAGGCAATATGCGAGTGTGGTAAAAAATCTGGTCCATACATCACAAGGAATCGTTAAGGTATGTCGTATGTCGTACATCGTTAAGGAATGTCTCCAGAAGCGATTATTGCCGATGATCAGGCAGCACGAAGGTCAAGTAGTGTTTTGGCCTGATTTGACGTCATGTCATTACGCAAAGGACACTTTAGGATGGTACAAAAGTCAAAATGTATGTTAAGTGCCGAAATACATGAATCTGCCGAACTGCCCGGAGGCACGGCCAATCGCGACTTTTTGGGCTTCAACCAAAACAAAGCTTCGAAAATTCATGAAATCAGCGGACGACATCCAAAAATTAAAAAAAGATTGGCCAAAAGTGGTCAAAATAGTGGGAGGTACCACTGTGCAGAAGCTTATTGGTCTTGTTTGAGGAAAAGTTAGGAGTCTTGGCTATGATGAATAAATTGATTAATACGAGAGTAAAATATCAAAATATGAATAAAATTATTAAAACTAAAAAATACATGACTTATTTTGCTATGTTGATAGTGTGCTTATACTTTCTGGAATAGTCTATATATGAATACTAGGTATTAAACAATAATTAAATATAATTCCCTGCATACAGTCAATAATTTTTGAGGCTGTTACATGATTAAACAGTTGAAATTGAATTAATTAAGTTGAGTTTACCATAAGAGTCACTAAAATGCTAAATATAACATATCGTAAGACTTGAGCTTAAATTAAAAAAGAATCAAATCCCTAATGAATATTTTAACTAGAATGAAAATAACATTTTCTAGGTTAAGCATTATTACGCTTACTGGATTATTGGTCGTGCTATTAAAATTACTTAAAAGACTAATAAGATTAAGGAACTGTAAGTAGATGATTAATTTTACTCCCAGGCTTACGCATTGCTTAGATCCTATAAATAACTTAAACTAGGTAAAGACACTTGAAAAGGTTGCACAGACATAAGAGATGTACTTTTCAACAGAAAGACACTTAATTGTGAGTATATATTAACTATCAGTAAGCTTCTTTTTTTTAACAAATTTATATATTGCGTGGTCTGAACTACTATAGTCCTGGTTTTTTTTTTTTTAATAATTTACTCATTTTTTGTGCACAACTATGATCTTTCCTAACACGAATTAACCAATACTATCCGTTCTCAAAGTAAACTTGGGTTGTCTTTTTTCGGTCTAAAGATAAACCGTAGAAAGTTCCCGTTATTTAGAAAGAATTCTTGCGTAGGTATCCTGGTTTCTGGATACATAAAGAGAATTTAAATAGAATGCGTGTAGAAACGCCGAATTATGAAATACCAAACGAGATAGCAAAGTTTCCAATTGTGAATATACTATCTACATTCCCTCAGGTGATGTGGAGACAGAATGCGTTAACCCAAGTAGCACTCTACGGTCATAATTAGTTGTAGTAACTTGATAATGACATAGCAAGTCATATTTATGTTTTCTCAACTGAATGGCAACAAGTGTGCTACTAGGGAAATCCTATGCGATTCTGACTGTCGAGGATTTGGATTAAGTTTCTGGTTATTTTAATGTGGCATAAGACGGGTTTCGCGCCAACTCGAACGAATGTTGGCAGCACCTTCTCAGATTACAACGAAACTTTCTGGGTGTGTAAACCATGACTAGATAAGCCACTTTGAATACCTAGTTTCTTTATTTTTTTTCTTTCTAGACTGTCTTTTAAAAAGGGTTAAACTTGTTTTATCGATTTTTTTCAAATGTGTTTAGTAAAAAAATGACTACTCCTACAAAAAAGTGTTGTATGGGTGATTATCACAAAATAAGTCAAGTTTTAAGAAAAAATATTGAAAAAAAAACCAAAATGAGCACTACACAGAAAAAAAATATTTAAAAAACTTCAAAGTCGATTTAAAAATAAGATAACAATTTTTGATTTCGATGAAATTTTGTCTCAATATAGGTAATTATGTTCCCTACCAACCGTTTATAAATAACAGAATGGGCACTTTTAAGGAAACAAAGTTTAAAAAAAAAACTTTTTCATGTTCCATTGATTTTTTTTACAGTGTACTTTGTTATCAAAAACTAAACCAGTGAAGGTTATAGGACAATGTAGTTATTTCAAAATGCAATGAAAATTGAGACAAAGCGAAGCACGCATATTCACGCAGTAGCACTCAAGAAGTACGACTCAATATACAATATTAGATCACGCATTTATGACGTGCTACTGTAATTTCTTTCCACTGAATTCATTATTGTAATTTTTACCTTTTTTATCTTACAGATATGGACCATCAATTCCATCATTGGAGTAAAACCCGTCAACAGATCAACTATAGGGTCCATATAATGTTGAAAAGTCTTATACCATTGCTGAAACATTGAGTTTATCGCCAATCTCATCTAGAAACATAAGAAGTATGGAATTCCGCATAAACAAATCATTGCAGATTACGAAAGCAGTGCAAAAAAATATCTTCGGAATAGATTCAACGGATGTTGGAAAAGTGGAGGCGTATGACGAGATAATTATGCAGTTAAAGGTGGCACTCTCAGGCGAATGGCAAAGAGAGCAAGTCTTGCTGAAGATTATGGAAATACCATTGCAACCCAACGAAAGTTATATAACTGGGCAGTTGTACAGACAGACAAAAATATCACCAAATAAAATTTCTGTTACGTATCCACTAAACAGTACATAAAAATGTCAGAAGAACTCGAAGAAATATATAATAACGCCAAAACAATAACAGGCACTTAGACATTTCACATTTTTTGCCTATTCCTGGTGACAAAGTAGAGGCAAAAAGGTATTCTAATTCAGGAGACGAACCAAACATATTTACCATGATTAGTAAAAAAATCGAAAAGAATATGTTTAAAAATAGCTCTAAAACAAATATTATGATATGTATATATGAGGCATTATAAGAAATTATAAATACACTGAATAAAAAATCAATGGGACATGAATAAACATTTGTTTGAAAAACTTTGTTTCCTAAACAGTGCCCATTATAAATGGTTGGTAGGGAACATAATTACCTCTTGAGACAAAATTTCATCGAAATCAAAAATGGTGTTTTTTTTATATCGACTTTGAATTTTTTCAAATGATATTTTGTAGGGTTAATTTTGGCTTTTTTTCAATATTTTTTTCTTAAAACTTGTGATAATCACCTATACAATACTGTTTTGTAGGAGTGGTCATTTTTTTAATCAACACATTTGAAAAAAATCGATAAAAAAGTTTAGCCCTTTTCAAAAGACAGTCTAGAAAAAAATGAAGAAACTAAGTATGCAAAGTGGCTTATCTAGTCATGGTTTATACACCTAGAAAGTTTCGTTGTCATCTGAGAGAGGGTGCTGCCAACTCCGAATACGATTTGGGGCGAAAACTGTCTTGACGTTTATCAATTTTTAGAAACTTTTCGGGTTACCTGCACTGGTTCAATACTTCTAAGCTGTGTAAAACTAGTCGGAGCTTATTTTTCTGGTGTGCTTGTATATAAAAAGGGTTCACAATTGTATCAACTCCAGTGTTGGGAAAATTTGCGGTGGCTTTTCCGGTCGCTTCAAAATAACGGATCTCTGCACCTGCTTATCTCTCTTCCGAATCAAGTACTAGTGGAACATTTGCTTTATGTCCTCACTGAAAGCCACTTGCTTTTGTCGGAACCGCAACAATATGATACGTAAAGTATTTAGCATATCCGGACCTTTCAACATTCTGTCATTGAACGATACACCTTCGACTCAAGCTGCCGCATCACGGATCATCTTTACGTTGCCAGGTTTGGGGGGTTGCAAGTTCTAGGTACCACACACGACCAGGTTCCGTAGATTACAGCTCCTCTGCAGTTATACGGTGGGCGTTTCCTTTCTCGAGGTATTCGGCATTCTGTTCCCTTGCCTTTTCGTCAAGGTATGAGTCCTTTGACAGCTTTCTCTCTGAGGCTTCCATTATGCAAAGGTTCATCATATCGTCACAGCAGCGCAATCTCCTTTCTCTCATTGACTATATGGGTGGTTTCTTGGAGGATCTACAGCGCTCCGATTGGAGACTTGTCTGGATACTCGCTTCTTCGATCACCAGCGATCACCAGGTTGGCATACCACCCACATACGCACAATCCCAGCCAACTTTCCCGAGTCTTAAATTCACTGACCAGTCTAGCGTTGGCTACTTCAATTATCAACCTTGGAGTAACTAGAGCAAAGCCGTGCAACGGTATTTTATGTAGACACAGATGATGCTCACATAGCTCCTCACAATTCATGGTTTGGCTGGGCAGCTTCAGTTGTCCTACCATTCTTGCTTTCAGTGGGAAATGCTTCTTCTTGCTTTTTCCTGCGATTGTGATTTTGATCCTTGTTACATACCTCGTTTACCTTATTCTGATCTTGCTTAAGCCTGCTGCCCTGGATCAATATTCAGAGTGACTTCACTTTTTATTGTTACCAGTCCCGCCATAAAATTATTAAACGTTTCTAAGTCGACCTCATGATTGAAACGCTTGAATGACGTCCACTTTAGCTTCAGGTTTGGTGGGAGCCTATCTACTATCTTCTGCAATAGCATCGGATTGATATGTTGGCACTGATTTACCAGTATATGCTCGATCAAATTCCCTACTCACATTTCAAATTAGGTAAGGGTTTTAAGTTCAACATCTCTGGAAGAAAGAATTTAACGCATCCGTTTTAGGAGGGAATAAATAATAACATCCGATCTTCTGCAGAGTTGTTTCAGTGTAGACATTACGTGGACAACCGATTTTGAAATCAACAGACGGCAAAGTACATTTTCCATGGTATTTCCTCAAATGCACCAGATTCTTCGCATCGGTTCACCCGCACGCTTCTGTTGAGTTGCGAAAGGAATCGAATCAGCCAATCCTGTTGCTCTCCACAGAACACGGCCATCCGTTTCAACTCAGCTTTGAGTCGTTTTTGACTTACTTTCGTCAATAGTGGAGTCACTCAAATTTGAGTAAATGTTACTGACATTGGCAAGTCGGCAAATCAAAAACATCGACTCAAATCAGATGGATGTTTTTGATTTGTCGACTTGTCAATGCCAGTAACAGTTACTCAAATTTGAGTGACTCCACTATTGACGAAAGTGAGTCAAAAACGACTCAAAACTGAGTTAAAATGGCTAGCCGTGAAGACGGGTAACTCTCTCGGTATCAAGTGACGAGCGGCTGACTGTTCGGCTGTTGGGCTCTTTGAATAGCGTGATCGAGCTTGGTCGTGAACATTTTGCTGCATTGGCACTGATCATACTTCCGGATAGCTGCACGCGGACGGCTGTTCAGGCCCCGGCGATGGCACTGGTGACAATTGCGGCAAGTGTGGTGAAAACACCTAATGTAAGAGAGCCCAAGGTACAAAAGGCAATCTGAAAAAATGCAGTGTTCCAACACTGAAAGCTCCAGGCAGACTAATGAAGAAATGCCCAAGCATGCAACAGCCGTCCAAAATGAAAACCAATCTATTGTGTCAACTAAAGAATTGGACTTTGCTCCGTCTTATGAAGGTGATTATACGGTGTTAAACGCATCCGAGTCCACAAGAAAGAAAAGTGCCGTTAGATAACAAAATTCACCTCCACAACATTGTAAAATTTCCAGGTTAATGGGGATGAAAATGGTTGGTGAATGACTGGACATTGCGTACCATTGATACTTCCCGTACCAGCAGGAATAACATAGAACTCACATAATGGCCCTGAGCTTCTTGTCGAGTATCTCCTACCTCTTTTTCCCAGTGGGTGCCCGTAGGGGTACGAGTAATCCTATCCTCTTTTCTTCGTGTTAGGTCGCTTATCAATGGTATGCATGATGTTCTTCTGACGAGACAGGGGGTTGGTAAAGGCCCCTCAAGCCTGCCGTAAACATCATATGTACAGGAAACACACAATGTTAATACGTACCGGAACAATTGGCATATACTTAGGTGACAAAAAGGGACTAACGATAGGAATCTCTGAACATAGAACTGAAGTTCTCTTAATAACTTGGGTAGTACCCGCATTCTTTCGCATTCATTAAGGGTCCGCAAGTTTAACATAGTAGCGCTGCTGGTTTGCTAGAAAAAATCAACGGTACAGACGTATAGGGCTAGTTAAAACTATGGCCATTTAGAATCCGGAATAATAAAATCATCTGTATCTCGGTAAAGGATTGACGTACGAATAAGTTTAATACATCAAAATAAAGGAAATTTACTGTTCTTTAAGAAAAAATCATTTCTTTTCGTTTGAAAATTCGCACTTTCTTCTTTATTCCTCCCATAAAACGCTGCACACATCCGGAGTCAACTTCTTTGGTACATTTGTTCCACATTTTGGTCATCTGAGTCGCGTTCCGAGCAGTTTTTCCACTTTTCTTAAGTTTCCGCTTCTTTGTGTATTATTCGTTGCAATTCCTTTTTAATGGTGACGGCTCGCAAGGCCCCCAACCAACCCCACTATCTCGCAGGAGGACCATCGTGATGCTGCTGTTTAATAGCCCCAAGCACCACCAGGACTTTTGGCTTTTGTATTTAGAGTCCTGGACGCACTTACAAGACGTCGGCTCAGTCGCTCCTAACATGGAGAACAGGCGGTGTTTTGAGCTGCCCTAACATGGAGAACAGACGAGAAGGCTTGTACTTTTACTCTTATTTTCAAAAAGCGGGATGGGTCGCTTTTGTCAAGTCTGCTTTCGGATATTTTTGGGTTTTTGGCAGAAACTCAAGAGAGTCCAACAACTGCTCCAGTCCTCCCACATCCTTAACAGTCTCCGCCGCTCATCCGGAGCTACTTATTCGTGTATTCAGTAGCTGTCCATCATATCTGATTGAACCCCACCATCCGCGACTCGTGGACCCACCGGATTGCTTGCAGCTTAGCCCCGTAGAGTCTTCACCTACTCTACGGTCTTCCCGGAAGCTTCCACGTCATTACTACCCAAAATCTCTCGATGGGCTTGATCCACGCTATTTTGCTCCCTGAAACGTTTGGGCACATTATACACGGTAGATTTGGCGATATTCAACGTGTTTGCGATTTTTATTGCAGAGCACGTTGGATTATCAACGCGGATGTGCAGAATTCTCTCCTCTCGGCTTCCACCTGAAATAACTTTTGACTCTCTGTACAAAACACCGTGAAATTTAAACCACAGGAAGTGAGCGCCTAGGTTAAAAAATCGCTGTTAAATAATTTTTGCAGCGCACACTTTCCGTGCCACTGCAACACAATAAGTGATTCCGGGTTTTTACTGGACAGAACTTTATTTGGAATGATCTATTCTGTTTGGAATGTGTTATTCTTATTTCATGTAGGGTATGTGTCCCTTGACTCAGCCTATTATGCAACCATCGAATAATTTTTTTATTATAGCTCATAAATAATTTGAGCTGTAAGCGACATTCAACTAGCTATCACTGGCTTAGATGAGTTTGATAAGACAATTGGTAGCTTGTATCACGAAAAGTATCACAACTCTTTTTATAAAGTCAGAAACATTCGAGGGATATGGATTTATTGTCGCTCTATAGGCACCAAATTGCGTCTATTCGTGGATGCAGCTTCGTCTCATTCGATGGATTTAACACTAAATGCAGTCTTTGTATGATTTTTCTTCTTCTAATTTTATGAATTAAGGCATTGCCAGCTGTATTTGCTGTACTTAACAAAAATATTTACAAAACAAACTTAAAATAAAACTGCTTCGAAGCACTTAGGTGATGTTCATATATGATTTACTAGCCAAACAATAATGAAAAAAATATAATTCACTATACAATGGTTTAGTTCCCTCGCTGTGTGTTTAGATGAGCCACTTGAAAATGAACAACCGCAAACTCTGGCATTTCCACTTAAAATTTTACCAATAACAATATTTTTACTACGTTTTTGATACAACAGGCCATAATTGGGAGCATACAAAAAAATATGTCTCCAACATTGGGTCTACGATTATCTTGTAAAAGCATTGTTATTTTAGCTATGCGAACAGTTATTTTGTAACGAGTGACTATTTCCTGTACATTCAAACTACATTAATCGCTTTATCGATTCAATAAAGCCAAATGTAGATCACTTGAAGATCGTGTACATCATCTGTTCAGCTTTATCAGTGAAGTCATGATGCCCCAAAAGTTCAAGAAATTTCATTAAATATAAGAAAATTACGCGGAAGTGAACAACTATAAGTTTTTTTAATATTGACTCAATTGCTTCAGATTACACTGGTCATCCTTATAGCAGTATGATTTTGTTGACTGTCGCTAAAATAATTGAAACATAGGACGAATGAAGGTGATAGGCTGACATTACATCCCGTTACCCTATGTCGTTCAAGTTTGAAATTTGAATAAGTTGCATTGTTATCTATTATGATCAGTGCTGTAAATGGCTGTTTTGTGCAATTGGAAGGATTTGCTAGACAGTTTGGTTCTAAAGTTGAATTTATGAATATGATGTATGGTAGAATTGTAGCGCTTTACAAATTATAAAGCATTGTCTAAGAGTGAATTGCCCTAACTGATATAAGGAAATTGTTATGCTACCTGTTATATACACATGATATTCAATAATGAAAATCATTTGAATATTCAGATACTACGCTCTCACGGCTATAGTTTTACATTTAGAACAATACACTGTGAACCAAATTTATGAAAATAGCCAAGCACAGAAATTTCTTAATTCGTGCAATAGCCTAATAGGAAGGTTCTGGAACGAGTTATTGGCGATTTTCGCGCATTGGGTTGGAATGACTATATACTGCCCTGATTATGATAGCCTGATTTTTTGGATACAAAATATACCTAATATTAAATAAAATATTACGGAAAAAGGAAGGGACCATCAGGGCACCCAAGTGAAACAATTTGAATAGAGAGTATGGGACTGCTTCTCCCTTTTTTTAACATTTCACGTAACGCGAGCAAGCTTTTTGACCCCACCTTTGGGGTTTATTCTATCAATCGAGGTTTTGATTCTAGTGCTGTGGGTGTGAACTTGCTTTTGGAACGAGATTTTTTCCACTACCTGCTCAAACGGGTTCGATCATTCAAACGGGAGCCTAATGATCACAAACAACAATAGCATCCTGATCAAATCGTTTTTAAGATTGTTTTACTGCTATGGAAAGTTACCTTGCTACAATAATGGTAGTATTACATAATCACATATTCATAATCATGGAGATAAATTTGTTGAATTCAAGTACTCATAATTCTACATGTTTTGTTCCAACTATGTGCGGTGACGTCCACAACCATCTCAAACACACCTTGTAAAAACTGTTTGCCTCAGGTGATTGTTGTAAAATTTCATCGTTTTGATCTTATTAAAGCCTCAAAAGAACAGGGAGCCCAGTTTTGCTTCAGCTGCCTCCTGTTATGTAAACAAAATATAAACCATCGTTCAGAACACCTTACCTTACTAATTGGATGCTCACATGTCGCGCCAAACCCCTCCAACGAAAACAAACCACTTTTAATGCCATGTTTCTAATATGAAAATAATATGCCATTTGTCTACTTTCGTTGGCAAAACTGCATCTCGTCCGAGACAGGCCCTGACGCACCAGCCATCAATCCATTTGTTGAATTTGATTACCATCAGCATGTTATGCTGAGTAAACACGCAACTATTTTAGAGCGCAAATTCAATGCACTGTAGGTAGAAAAATACTCTGTGGGAAACAAATATGACTCTTCCACACAGCACAGTTCGTGACATTGAAATTCCAGACAGTTGCATCAGAGAGACTTCAGCATATCAAGCGACGAACCCGCTGGAGCAATTTTCCCTAAATCTACACTTGTCTGTGGCCAAGCCATCGAAAACCCTTCCAACTGGGAAACCATCAATCTCCGCCCTCATTTCCAGCACTAATGAGAAAGGTGTCTCCCAGCGCCCTTTCCCCGTCGCTTGCTGCTGCTACCGATCCTACACCTATTTCCATCGTCATCATCATGATCATCATCATCACCTGGGTCCCCTCGCGCTGCTCGCACAGTATCAATAACCGTTTCGGTAGCGACGATATAAATTAAAAATTTTATTCATTTATATTTTGAATATTATTCTTTGTTGTTCACTTTCATATGTTTTGCCCCTTTCTCTCTGCCCCTTGGCCGTTGGGATCTGTGCCATCCCAAAGTGTTCACATTTTCCCAGAATTGAAACAAGCGTGTTGTTGTTGTCGTCGTCGTCGTCGTCGTCGTACCTGTCTTCGATTGCCTGCTCGACTGGGTTCTCGAATCGTGTCCCGATGGTGTGGGTACATGTGAGTCGAAAAAGATTCGATGGTATGACAAAAAAAAAGCGTGTGAGTTTGTTCGGGGGAGACAGAAGCCTCTTCATTTTATTAGTAATCTGGCTGCAGCAGCCGTAGCAAAGTTAGGTCTAACAGAAGGATAGAGCAGCCAGCTCCGAAGGCTTGGAGAGGATGAGGGAAAAATACTCTGTTTGGTGACCGATAATAAATCAGTTGCTTAATGATCTTTCCAAAATAAATCGCTGGAGACAAAAACCTTACCATGTGTGACAAGGTGGAGGTTGAACGATCAACGGTGGGAGAGGAAGGGCCATTATTTCGAGGCAGCTGTCTTTGTCTAATGCACGGGCTGTAATGAGGAGTTTGGTTGGGTAAGAACGGCAGAGAGGATCAAAACAAAAATTGGAACATGAAAACGACCTCCGAGAGGGAGAGGAAGCTACTTGGTGTCTGGAGGAACGAAGATTTAAAAGGGGGTGGGTGGTGGAAGAGCAGCGAACAGCCCGTATCGTTGTCATCATTGTGTTCCTCGCCCGGTGCTCGTTTGGATATCATGTAAGATATTGTTTCTGCTATGTGTGGCGTGTCTGAAACAACGATACCTCTGCCAACTGGATGAGGTTTCCGATGGGAAGGCAGGGAGGCGGGATTGTGGATTGACTAATGTTTTGGGTAATTCGTATAAAAATGTGCTGAAGACAAGTTACAGGTATTTATAAACATTTTTGTTCTCGTCGCCTGGTTGCTCTGGCGGAACCATTCGACGGTAGGTGTTTGGAGGCAAGGTGGCTTGTGTTAGCCGAGTATATTTAACTTGAGGAAGTAGGTTATGTGAGTTGTCTCGTTTTGCTCTCAATTATGGGAAATGCGCTGGATTGCTGGAATGCTTTCGTTTTTGCCCTAGAACTGGTGAGTTCATTGTCTAACATTTGCTTGGCAAGGTTGGTTGGAGTTTTTATCATTATATCGTCATTTTACTTCGCAATTAGGCAGCACGTAGATTAACAGTTGTTAAGTCCTGGAGTTCTATGCCTCTACATATGTTGTTGTGATGCCAGGAAAACAAAAAAAAAACTTTTTAGACTGATCAGATCTTCTCTTGTACCTGGCTTTAAGAAGCTAAAATCTGGTTTATGGAATAAGTTCACTAAGATGTTGAAGTGAGAGTATACAATCCAAGTCAATTGCTTATGTACATTGAAAAGCGTGAAGAACATTCATAACATCTTGACTAATTAAGAAAATCCAAATATTTGCAAATCAAAATTTGCTTTGTAGACAGAGTCACATTCAACAATGAGCTAAACATTTGCTGTAAATACTGAAGGATGAACACAATCCAAGTAACAATATTTATCCTGTTTTATCCACCAACACATCCTCTATGCATCTTTAAAGCCACAATGTGTACAAAGTGGCCCACTCTATAGATGGTTGTGCAAACAAATGTATAAGACCTTTCCAATACCATGAAGATTTTGAAAATTTTCTGGTGAAAGATATTTTGACCACTTGAGAACGTTCATAAAACCTATTGGCCGCCATCAAAACCAGCATAGACCCAAATGGCCACAGCTGTCAAACTTTACGGTGATATCGTGGTTGGTTTTTGTTGTTCTGCTTTGTTCGATTCTCTGCTCTTCTGATTCATTTAACAGTAAATAATATCGAAGAACAAAGTTCTAGTGTGGCGGGAAATTTAGTTTGATAGCAAAATGGGCAGAACAAATTGAGTTTTTTAATAGCTTTTCATGCTCCAAATCATATGCGCCCTTAATTTTATGTTGAATATTGGTACGATAAGAGCCAAAAATGAATGCGCCTCGGAGATAATGCGAGTTTACATCAACAAAAACAAAATTTAAATAAATGTATTCGATAAATTAATCATGACTTTCCTAAAAATTTATAGAATTCAATAAGTTTATCGAAAAGAATGCCAAAATCGGTCACCGATCTACAGTTAATTTGAATTGCATTTAAAATTTGTAATTTATTTTTCCACGTTTCAATTAATTCATACATATCAATATTGGAAGAAAGCATAGTTTTGCCAAAGAGACAAATTATCTTCGCAATGGCTATTATAAAACTATTTGGTCATTTGGTGACTTCCCTCAATGCCAATTTGCCGTTCAATGCATTTAGTGGAGGCAAAATGGTTTTAAACTGTTTTTTCAACTAATCATAATAAGATAATGTGAATGAGTACTGAAGCTGCATTTCAAAACAGCATTTTACGAGTTCATAAAGTCCAAATAAAACCTTTGATAGGGGTAAAAAGAACTTCAGAAGACAAGGTTTTTAGATCGTTGTAAGGAAGTTGTGTAGGTTCTCATAAACCTGACTAAAACTTGAAACCTATTGGCACCACTTACTGCCACAATAAAACCAAATCGATGAAATGAAGTTCTAGTGGCTTTCATAAATCTTTAATAAAACCTAATAAAGCTAGATGGTTTTTGCAATGCTACATGGAATAACAACACAATAAAATTGACGGGAAATCTTGTTTCTACTTTACTGTTTCACAGTTAAAATTTCATAGTAGAACGACAACGTTTTTTATTCATCCTAAAGTTTCAACACTAATTGATGCTTTATTCAGAATAAACTGATTAAACGAAAATTTATTGTTGACACTTAGTTTGGGTTTAATGTAGACATACGTAAAATATGTTAACAAACATTTGTCAAAGTGTGTGATCCCTAAGCATGAGGGTAATTCAACAGTTATGGTAGACATCCCAATTATCGAAAGCATGAACATTAATGTTAAAGCATGTCTACGTTAAATTTCGAACACTTTTCTTTCAGAGTAGATTTTGAATTATTTCCCGGATCGCTGGAACGTTTCACTTATATGACAGCTGAGCTCTCTACTTTATTTCGTGGTACAACACCCAGGTAACCAATAAGCATTAGCATATGCAGTAAATCAACCCTCAATCTGCATCTCAGATGCTACAAGCTTTATATTAGCATTTTATCAGCATCTTGAATGCCATTTGTTGTAAGGTTGGTTTTCAAATGCTATTTAAATGCTTGAAGCCTTTAATAAGCATTTTGAATGCAAAATAGCATTGATGAAGCATTTTCATAGTATTGCAGTAAAACAGCCGTATATTGGGCCAAAAGTGGCATTTATGTTGCATTTAAGGTGCCCTAAATGCTTAATACACACTTAGATTTTTTTTACAGAAATCTGTAAGGTTTTACCGTATTCTCAACAACTGAACGTTCGTAATCCGATTTTACGGATTTCGGTTAACTTTTACAGATATCTGTAAAAAATTTACCGGCTTTCGGTGAAATTTGATCGAAATCCGTAAAATCGGATTACCGAACATTCAGCCGTTGAGAATTCGGTAAAACTTAACAGATTTCTGTAAAATTATCTGAGTGTGTATTAAGCATTTCAGGCATGCTTACTGAATGCCAACACCTCATTGCTAACAGTTTGTGAATAGAGAGTGGGCTCTCCTCTCCGCCTATTGGGGCATCCTCATGTTAGATGACTTGCTCTTTTGACCAATTGTGCAACCTTGTTGTTGGAAGGAGATTCTTCATATTCCTGTGGATACGTATAAAGGGCGAACACGAAATTATTGCGACACCGAAAATGTCATGCCAATTTTCTTATAATGTTTAGAATCAAACCAAAATTTTAGGGTAGTTTTATACATATATTAACTTCAAAAATCAAAAGAAAAATTAACCGATGGAGCCTTGAGTGTGAAATTGAACGCATTTTCGCTTGATGCCCTCCATCAAAGTCTTTACAGTGTCATCCGGTATCAGTTTCTCAGTTTTTTTTTCATTTTCTTAACATGTCCTTCTCGTCTTTGACTGTCTTCTTGCTCTTCTGAAGTTCCCGCTTCATCATTGCCCAGTACTGCTCCACCGGGCGTAGCTCCGGACAGTTTGGCGGATTCATGTCCTTTGGAACAAAATGGACAGAATTGGCCTCATACCACTCCAGGACACTTTTAGAATAGTGGCATGATGCCAAATCTGGCCAAAATAGCGGAGCTTCGTTGTGCTGCTGCAAGAACGGCAAAAAGCGCTTCTCGAGGCACTCAGATTTGTAGATCTCGCCATGTACTGTGCCCTTTGTCACGAAAGGCTCACTCCTCAGTCCGCAAGAGCAGATGGCCTGCCAAATAAGATATTTGGAGGCGAACTTCGACATTTTCTTCTTCTTAAATTTGTCGTCCACATAGAACTTGCTCTTGCCGGTGAAAAACTCCAACCCCGGAATTTGCTTAAAATCGGCTTTTATATACGTTTCGTCGTCCATCACACAGCAGCCATATTTTGTCAGAATCTTCTCGTAGAGCTTCCGTGCCCGAGTTTTAGGCGTCGATTGTTGCCACTCATCGCGTTTTGGGAAGTTCTGTACCTTGTATGTATGTAGTCCAGCTCTCTTCTTTGCATTCTGGACGTAGCTCTGCGACATGCCGATCTTTTTAGCCAAATCACGGCTTGAGACGTTGGGATTTGCTTTAATCATCCGCTTAACCTTTCCCTCCGTCTTTTTGTTCTCCGGTCCCGGTTTTCTTCCAGCTCCTTTGCCGTGATCCAACGTCAACCGCTCCTGGAACCACTTCAACACTCTGGAGACGGTTGAATGGTGAATGTTCAACAATTTTCCCAACTGCCGGTGCGACAGGTCAGGAAATTCCAGGTGTTTGGAAAGAATTTGTTCTCTCGACTCGCGTTGGTTCACCTCCATTTTCGTTGAATCGAAAAACACGACTTCGAGTTTGACAGCATGTAAACAATACACATCAATGAGAAAGTGTGCAAAATTTGGTTGATTTTTACCCAATGGTAAAAAATGTTATGCCCTGTTGAATGTGTCGCAATAATTTCGTGTTCGCCCTTTATCAAGTGCCGTGGACGGCCCAACACGATGAAAGGTACGAACAATGGTCCGCAGAGGGACCAAGACCCCTGGACCTCGGTCCGAAAAAAGGGATAAGACCCAAACAAGGCTTTTCGTCGGACAGCAGGATCATCATATTTTCCTTCTTCAACAAGGAAAGCAATCTCTTGGAACGAGTCACTCGTTGTTCCTTGACCCGGTTTGTAATCAAGTGGAGATTCACTCTGGCTCTAGAAGATGCATGCAGGTCTTCTTTGATGATTCTCCGCATAGATTTCTGCGACATATTGGCTTCCTTTGCAAGCTTTCTTATGGAACGCACCTGGTTGCGACCATTTTTTGCACTGACCGATTTGATCACGTTCGGCGTGCGTGCAAAGCGCGGACGTCCGCTTCCCGGCTTCCGCTGCTTAGGACCATCCTGCAAGGACTTTTTTATACGGTAAACTGTTGCTAAATGACACCCTACCACCTTCGCAATCTCTTTCGGCTTCTTCTGGGCGAGCAAAAAAACTGGTGATCACTTCTCTCGCGAACATTTTGACGAATTTGCAATAAAACAACTAGAATGTTTGGATGCAGCACTTGAAAGTTAACATAAACAAATATGTACTCTTTCGACAGAAATTAGTCACTAGCTACACGAATTAACCCAATACTCAAGTTTGAACATTTTCGCATTATTTTCTGCCGCACCCTGTACACCCTTCTTTTACTATTTATGGAACCCTTCGATTGCAATCTGTTGATTTTTTTTAAATTGTTTTACGTAGTCAAATTACTGTTTATCTGGATATGTTATTTTATTTTTTAATTTTTAAAGCAAATGGAGAATCAATTTCGTTTAAAATATGTTTGTCCTAATCTTCTGCCTACACAGATAAAAAGAAACACTGAATTTTCCGCGTTATCTAATGCACATAAAGGGAATGCTAGATTTGGCAGAGATTAATGGTAAATTTCATGTAAATTTAAGCCAGATAACGCCGGAGTCCCGCCTCTTGTATGAAAGACTTCAAGCGTTGTTGTATGGCACATGAAAAATTGCAAACAATTTCGTTGCTTACGCCTCCTATGGCTTGGAATTAAACGAAGGGAAATTTTACACGCTTGTTAACATTAATTATTTTTTTCTGTGTATGTTTAGACATCTTTGGGATTTTTTTGGAATAAATATTGGTAGAGGTAAAAACTGTTTGTCAAATGACTTTAAGTGCTACATTACTTCGAAACGATTCATATTTCCGAAAATACCGCATGTTAAAATTGTTTAACAAAACACCCAAAAAAAGAAGAAAAATCCATCCACACTTCTCTCAAGACTCCCTTTGCCAAACAACGGCTACGCAACGACTGCAACAAAACAAATACGAGATCCCTCTTGTTTAGCTCGTGGTTTGCACCTGTTTGTAGCCTGGCTTGTAGCCAGCACGCGAGAATCTCTTTAAAACAACGCTTTCAGTACAAAAAAAATACACACACACAATTTGGCCTCTTTCTCTTTATAGCTGACTCACAAATTATCTTACACACAAACGGAATAATTAGGCTGCCACAAGTCGTCACCGTCGTCTTTCTTGAACAGCTGAAATGCAAACAAACGACGATGACGACGACGACGACGTAGGGTTTCCTTGTGAAATCCACAATTTATGACGTCAAGATTCTAGTGACTTGACGATTTCGATTCGTTCCGTTCGAAATTAAGATGCACCAACCAAGTTTACGACCATTTTCCGGCTGAGCTGACGTTTTTCCCCGGCTGACAATCGTGCCTCACACTCGGAAGATGCAAAATCAGCTGTTCAGCTACCGTTTTGAACATTCAACGAATCAAACAGGTTGCTCTCCGGCTCGGATTGAACTGATAGCAACGAAATCGATCGCATCGCGTCGCGCAAGCATTTATCAGTATAACACCAGACGGGATTTCAAGGTCGATCGGCAAGATTCTCCCACGAATCCAACGTTTTGGCCGAAGAAGCCATCCAATTATCTCCTGACGATGGGAGAGTTTGGTTTCATTCATTTACAGTTTGACGCCGTCCGCGCCGTTTGGCTGTCTGTCTGTCTGTCTGTCTGTCTTCATCAGCTCACCAACCGATGTCGATGGCAAAGCTGATGATGACGACGATGATGATGATGATGATGATATTTCGATGACGACGATCGCCGAAGAAATATGGCAAATAACTGTGATTATGACGTTATGGATAGGCGATCGTTAAAGAGAATCGATTTTATTTCCGTTCCCATGGGCGTCCGTCTCCGCTGCTGGATGCACTTCGTGGGGTTCTCGTTGATGCTTTATTCTGGATGTTTTTGGATATTGGATGGGACATTGATGTTCTTGCTGATGGTGAGGCTGCTGGAGGCGAGCAAAGGCTGGTGCTGCAAATTAATATATTTTTTGGATGACGCCTACTAGGTGGTTGTGAATATTGAAACGTTGATTGAGAACTACTCAATTTGCTTTGGTACGTTCTATTTTACGACTAGAGTTTTGGAATAAAAGCGTAAATTACTCAGTTTCAGATGAAATCTCATTATCTGATAAATAATTTAAGTAGTAAAAACATTACCACGTTCTAGAAATCTGGAAATCAAAACAAAAATGCGAATGATAGATTCAATTCGGCAATTGACATAATGCTCTGTTGATAAGATAATTATGAATCTCTTCAGGAGAAGTATTCGTAGCAATCAATTGTGTTTGCACAGAGATCTCGCGAATTGATCAACATTTTCTAAAGGTCATTCGTTAGAATCGACCGTAAAAGATGCAAACTGATTTAATTTTCTTTTTTGAATACAATAACGTTTGCATTAAAAAAAAACAATTGACACAAATTGCCAATATTTCATGGCATTACCTTCACCTGCACTGACAAAACTACCCATGCTGCATCCATCATTGTAACCCATGAGTCAGCAGACAAAATATGACAGCTCTATCAGTCGAACTCTAACCAAAGAACAGCACCTTGCCGCGTCGAAAACGGACATCGTGCGGAACTTTGTGCCCGTTCTGGCTTCTACAACATCTTGGCACTATTAGACAACAATCAGAGCATCGAAAAAAAGCTCGGTTCCGGACGGCTGACGACCCTGATCGACAACTCAGCAAACACACGATCGTATATGATAGCGAATAAGAGCGCAAAGTGGAGGCAATATTCGTACACTTTTCATGCAGTCAAATGGACGCATGTACGTAAAGCGCCTCCACTTTGTACTTATATCCACTGTCATATACGATTCTGTGTTTGCTGGAAAGAAGCTCTAAAGGTTGCTGAAGAGGAAAACCGAGGGAAAAGTGGCTACATCGCTGCGTGCGCTTAGCCGGGAGGTCGGTTCAACCAGCCAAACAGTGAAAAAGTACCTGTCGAACATGAACATACATGCCAGGAAGTCGCGTCTACTGGGTTCGAAGCTGAATAAGATGGTCAACTCGATTTTCTCGGCGAATCGCGACGTAGTGGTTGTGATGGAGGACTGGCAGGGCACTTCGTATTTTACTTCCCCCACGAAAGAAGTGAGCTCCGAGGTGAAGTTTATTTTCCCACACCAAGTTCCGCAGGAATGTATTGCTGTGGCTGACAATCAGCGAGAAGGGGGTGTCAAAGCAGCCCTTCTTTCAATTCGGACTTGCCATGAACGGGGAAATTTATAGTACAAAAATCCTACCGAAAGTTGCGTCGTGCATCAAGAAATGTCATAACAGCGAAGACGCGGTGTTCTGACCGGATCTAGTGTCGGCCCACTACTCGAAGCGATCGTTGGAGGAGATGGAGCGGTTGAATATCGAGTAAGCTTAAAAAAATTCCTTCCATGGGAAATTAATCAAAAGCAATTTTTTTTCAGCATCCGAAGTAAGGCCATTTTTTTAATGCAAACGTTAAGGTGTAAGATTGAAGCGCCTAATCATAAAACAACCAGTTTTGGTGCAGATTAGTCCACAAGACCACACTGAAAGTTAATGTTAGTTTATACTAGCTGATCCCGGTGCGCGCGTTGCTACGCCTGCAACTAAATGAATGAACATTACATAAAACTGACGCTTTTTTTTAATGAGTTTTTTTTTGAGTAATAAGGAGTTCAAACTTCTATCAGAACATTCTTCTTACCCAAAAAATACACAGTTTGTGGCTTAGTTACCTGGATAATGCTCAGGATTGGTTGAAACATTTCTTGCATTCAGAAAACCCCGTATATAATTTTTGATTCCATTTGCTTGATTAATTCTCAAGCTATGCAGAAATTTGTGTTTCATTTGTATGCGAGCCGGAAGGGGAAGCGGTTTCGATTATACCGTCCATCATTGAATGAGCTTCTTTCTGAATAGTCTATGCAGAAAATTGCGTTTCATTTGTATGAGACCCCCCCTTTCAGAGGGCAAAGGAGTCTCAACCCACCATAGAAATATGTCTGACGTTCAAAAAAATCCACATGCCAAATTTGATTCCATTTGCTTTATAAGTTCTCGAGTTCCGCAGAAATTTGCGTTTCATTTCTATGGGAACCCCCTCATTAAGAGGGCAGAGTGGTCTTAAACCATCATAGGAATATGTCTCTCCTTCAAAATCCCCACATGCCAAATTTGATTCCATTTGCCTTATTAGTTCTCGAGTTATGCAGAAATTTGTGTTTCATTTGTTTGAGAGTCCCCTTCCCTCTTCAGAAGGCGGAAGAGTCTCAATGACCATAAAAACATTTCTCTCCTTCAAAAACCTCCATATGCCAAATTTGGTTCCATTTGCTGGATTAGTTCTCGAGTTATGCAAAAATTTGTGTTTCATTTGTATGGGAGATCCCTCCCTCCACTTTTAGAAGGCGGAGGGGTCTCAAATCATCATAGAAACATTTCTCTCCTTCAAAAACCTCCTGTATGGGAGCCCCCCCCCCTTCAGAACAGGGAGGGGTCTCAAATTAGCATTGAAACAGTATTCATCTACAAAAACCTCCACATGCCAGATTTGGTTCAATTTGCTTGATTAGTTCTCGAGTTATACAGAATATTGTATTTCATTTGTATTGCCCTTTCAGGGCAAAGAGGAATCTGAAACCATCATAGAAACCTTTCTTGCCTTTAAAACCTCACACATGCTAAATGTGGTTTCTTTTGCTTGGGGTCTCAAACCAACGTAGAAACATTTCTTGCCTACAAAACCTTCACATGCCATATTTGGTTCCATTTGTTTGATTAGTTTTTGAGTAATGCAGAAAATAGTTTTTCATTTTCATGGGCACCCCCCTTTTTAAAGGCCGGAGAGGTGTCGAACTATAATAAGATCCTTTCCCGAAACCAAAAACCCCTGCATACAAATTTGCATAGCGGTAGGGATAGTTCTCATGTTTGGTTTAAATTTGTGTTTCGTATGTATGGTAGCCCCCCTTTTCAGAATGAGGAGGGGTCTCAAATAACCACAAAACATTTCTCGCCTTCAAAAACTCACCCATACCAATTTTGGTTACATTTGCTTGATTAGTTCTCGAGTTATGCAGGAATCTGTTTTTCATTTGCATGGGATCCCACCCATTTCTAGAAGCGGGAGGGCTCTCGAACTATCATAAGATGTTTTCCCGGACCCAAAAACCACTGGATACAAATTTGCAAAGCAGTAGGTATAGTTCTCACGTTTGGTTGTAATTTGTTTCATTTGTATGAGAGCCCCCCTTTTTAGAGGGAGGAGGGGCTTTGAACTACCATAAAAACATTTCATGCCTTAAAAAACTCGTCCATTCCAAATTTGGTTCCATTTGCTTGATTGTTTCTCGCGTTATGCAGAAATTTGGGATCCATTTGTTTGAGAGCACCCCCTCCCCCCTTCCTTCTTATATGACGGAAGAGTCTCAAATCACCATAGAAACATTTCCCTCCTTCAAAAACTTCCAAATGCGAAATTTGGTTCCATTTCTCTTATTAGTTCTCGAGTTATGCAAGGATTTGCGTTTTATTTGAATAGGTTCCCCCCCTTTCAGAAAGAGGAGGGGTTTCAAATCAACATAGAACAATGTTTTGTCTTCAAAAACCACCACATACTAAATTTGGTTCCATTTGCTTGATTAGTTCTCGAGTAATGCAGAATAGTGTATTTAATTTGTATCGGAGCCTTACCCCCCCTCCCCCCCCCCTTAGGATGGGAAGGGGTCTCAAACCAACATAGAAACATTTTTTGTCTTATAAAACCACCACATGCTAAATTTTATTCCGTTTGCTTGATTAGTTCCCGAGTTATGCTGAATATTGTGTTTTACTTGTATGGGAGCCCCCTCTTCTATGCCGAGGAGGATTCTCAAGCTACCATAAAAACCTTTTATGCCTTCAAAAACTCACACATGCTAAATTTGGTTTCTTTTGCTTGATTAGTTCTCGAGTTGTGTAGAAATTTATGTTCCATTTGTATGGGAGCCCCCTTTTCCAGTGAAGGGAGGAGTCTCAAACCATCATAAGATTATTCTCCGGCTCTAAAAATCTCTGCATACAAAATCTCACGCCGATCGGTCCTTCCGCTCGCGAGTTAAATCGTGACAAAGGAAACCCCAACTCATTTTTATTTATATAGATTACAAAATCTTGGGTAATACTCATAAATGCACTTGTTGTTTTCTGCAACGAAACTGATTTGTTCTTTTTATGAAGATACATTCGTAATTAATGGAACACGCGCAAACTGTCAAAAGCACGAAGCTTTTATTGACACAGAAACAACATTCGTTCATTGTACGAATACAATACAAAGAGCTACGAATATTTGGTCACATATTAAAAAGAAACGTCTTTCTGGTGGTTGCATGGAGGATTGACAGATCTACTTTATCGACTCAAAATGTAATTGACGAAAAAAGCGCAACGACGTGGAATTGTCCAGCGTTTTTTTTTTTAATGTTTCTGACATGGGGCTCAAACCTGCATATTTGGAAAGTGCTTATTCTGAATCCATGGCTGATCTCACTAGGTCACGGTGACTCGTGAGAACATGTTTGATTAATGAGCATGAAGTTATAACTTGCTCAATTGGAAATATTTATACGCATCAATTTGATCAACAATGTTGATTTCGGACCACACACGTTAGAAAAATTCATAAATTCACATATGTCGGGCGTTGTCTTAAAAATGATACTACCCCTTCAGGCCTCAGGGATCATACGTGGACCCAAAAGGAAAATTGCTGTATAAAATCACAGACTGAATAAAAGTGTACAATATCTCCGGCAAATTTTTTCTTCATCAATTTTTCTTTCTGAAAAATAAATGGAAAATGGAAAAACAAATGAGTTTAAGGTCTAATTGACGACCTAGAACATCCTGCATACGAACAAGTTCAGGAAGCAAAAATTAATGCCTTGTTAATAGTATAAACCGTTGTTTTAGAAAATAGTACACATGCATACGTATCATGTTTTTTTTTGGAATATATGTAAAATATATTTGTTTATTTTTGGAATGTTCTAGGTTATCCAAAATGCACTTAAGTTCAGAACTTCAGATCTACAGTTGTAACAGTAGCGTAAGGGTTTTATAAGATTATGATATTTATTAAAACATATTGAATGAAATTTTTGGAAGGTCAGCAGTCATTATTTAATAAATTAGGGATGTTCTAGGTCATCAAAACTCTCCTTGAGTTCAGAACTTAAGATCTACAGCAGTAACTATAGCTTTTTGGGCTATCCAAAGTAAAGCTACGTATTCAACCATATTCAACGAATATCATACATACATTTATTTGTTCAACATCACATTTAGGATCAGACATAATCAACAATAGTACGCCACAATACTCGGTTTGCGGCTGCCGCTCTCCAACCTCGGTCACGCCCAATGCTCGCCAGATCAGGCTTCACCTGGTCCGCCAATCGTGCTCTCTACGCTCCACGCCTTCTTGTGCCCACCGGATCAGTAGCGAACACCAAGTTTGCACCAACATGCCCTGCCCACCGTATCTTTCCGGCTTTGGCCACCTTCTGGATGCTGGGTTCGCCGTAGAGTGCAGCGAGCTCGTGGTTCATCCTTCGCCGCCACACACCGTTCTCCTGCACACCGCCGAAGATCGTCCTTAGCACGCATCGCTCGAAAACTCCGAGTGCTTGCAGGTCCTCCTCGAGCATGGTCCATGTCTCGTGTCCGTAGAGGACCACCGGTATTATTAGCGTTTTGTACATGGAGGTGATTTGATGCGGGGGTGAATCTTTTTAGACCGCAGTTTCTTCTGGAGCCCGTAGCAGGCACGACTTCCACTGATGATGCGCCTTCGAATGTCCCGACTCGTATTGTTGTCAGCCATCAGTAAGGATCCGAGGTAGACAACTTCCTCCACCACCTCCGCCGTCTATCATGGCATTACTTCCTTGGCGGATCCGGTCGTGTTCGGTTCCGCCTACCAGCATGTACTTTGTTTTCGACGCATTTGCTGACCTTTGCTGCTTCGCGTTTCAGGCTGGTGTACAGCTCTGCCACCGTTCCAAATGCTCTTGCGATAATGTCCACGCCGTCCGCATAGCACACAAATTGACCAGATTTCGTGAAAATCGTACCCCGGCTGTTCAGCCCGGCTCGTCGCATTACACCTTCCAGAGCGATGTTGAATAGTAGGCATGAGAGTCCGTCATCTTGTCGCAGTCCCCGACGAGATTTGAATGAACTGGATAGTTCACCCGAAACCCTTACGCAGTTTTGCACACCGCCCATCGTTGCTGAGTCTGGCCAGCTTCCCAGGAAAGCCGTTTTCGTCCATAATTTTCCATAGCTCTGTGCGGTCGATACTGTCGTTTGCCGCCTTGAAGTCGATGAACAGGTGATGCGTTGGGACCTGGTATTCACGGCATTTCTTTACGATTTGCCTTACGGTGAAGATCTGGTCCGTTGTCGATCGGTCGTCCGGCTTGATAACTTTTTACGAACTCATTCATTTTAGGTGAAAGACGACGGGATATGATCTGGGATAGCATTTTATAGGCGACATTTAGAATTGTGATCGCTCTGAAGTTCTCACATTCCAAATGATCGCCTTTTTATGGGGCAGATAACCCCTTTCTTCCACTCCTCCGGTAGCTGTTTGGTTTCCCAGATCCTGGCTATCAGCTGTTGCAAGCAGGTGGCCAACTTTTCTGGGCCCATCTTGATGAGTTCAGCTTCGATACCATCTGAGCTGGTGGATGGCATCCTTAACTTCCCTCAAAATGGGAGTTGGATCATTTCCTGCCTCTGCTGCACTGACGTAGTCGTTTCCTCCGTTGCCTTGGTCTCTCGTGCCTACATTATCCACGCCATTCAGGTGCTCACCGAAGTGCTGCTTCCACCTTTCGATCACCTAATGTCCGTCCGTCAGGAGGCTCCCATCTTTCTCCCTGCAGATTTCGGATCGCGGCACGAAGCCGTTGCGGGATGCGTTGAGCTTCTGGTAGAACTTCCGTGTTTCTTGGGTATAATTCCACACAGAAGTCTGTTATTTGTACCCAACGGTAGGTTAACATGATTATACCCAACGTTGGCTTCCCACACTTAACTGCTCCTTTGAGTACATTTTTCTTAGCATGTATCATTGCCGTTAGAGTAAATGAGCCTGTGTACGCCATAAAAATTGACTTCTGCTGTGAGCCATGTTTTTAAGCGTTCTGTCGGAGTGAATGAGACAACATCAAAATACGGCTGACAGTAAAAGTCGAAAAGACAAAACAATTATAGCAGCGTGCACAGGCTCATTGCCAATCTAAAGATCAAAGGCAAACTATAAGTTTAGTCGTATACGTTTGTCTCATAGCCTGCTATCAGACGAGTTTGCGATCAGGTAAAATGAAGGAGCGGGTTGAGGAAATTTTCGTTTGCAGGAAATCCTAAGCTGGCCTGTTTCATTTCACCTTTGCACACATGCGCAGAATCGCACTCATACAATATTGTTAGTTTATGTACATATTGCGGAGCTGAAGTAAACATTTTCATGATCAAAAAGCAATCCGCATGCTTTTAATAAGTCCCTGCAATTGGGAGCTTTGTTCTATGGCTGTGAAATTTTCGGAGTCTATTGCTCGTTTCTGATGGAATGTTTCGATAGATCAGAAGAAATCAGAGGGATTAGCATCTACATATTGGCAGTTCTAATAATAGATTACATACAGCTGCATCAAATGTCCAAGGTGCTGAATGAACTGATTAAAACCCGTCCCGTACCGTATGTCACGCGCGCGATGTTTTATTGTCGACAACAACAAATATCCCAAGTCACCATTAAGCACTAAAAGTGGCATCATATCAGCATTATATCTGCATATAAAGCAGCACTTAAATTTCTTGTAGCTCTTTATTCAGATATAATGCTAATATGATGCTAAGAAAGGCGAAATAACGTGCTTATATAGTGCAGAAGTGACAGCTCGTAAATAGCATTAGTAATGCTATATTAATGCACCTCAACATAACTGTCAGTTTTGATAGCTCGTTTTTGGCACTGCTAATGCTATTATGCTGCATTTATAAACTGTATATTTCCGATTTATTTCAAGAACAATTTCTTTTTTTGTTTCTTCTTATTGATGGTATTAGCTAAATAAAGAAGGATAATGCATGCAATAATGAGCTATAAAAAACCACTTAGTGTTTTAGTAATGAACGGGTGTATTAGTATGCGTAAAGTAATATTTTGTATATTCAATATACTGCGAAAATTTCCTGTACTGCGTCTTGAACCAAGGTATCATCTTGCATGGTTGGACCGCTGCCTTTGCTGCCTGTGCCTGGCTATAAGCGGTTCCAGAATTGTTTTTAGCTTTCATCTCCGTATCTACGAACGAATTTGAAGGCGTAGAACTGGCTAATGGAGATGTCGTTGTTTCTGTAACCAAATCATCAATATGTGTGTTAAGTTAAGAAGTATCGTAGTTACAATGCAATTTAACTTTACGTCTATAATTTCCACTTTTCAAAGTTTTTTTTTTCCACTTATTCTCGTCCATACAGGTTTTTGTTGACTCCAAATTACTTTTCAATGCTTTTGTAAACAAGTTCTTAGCATTATTTGATAGCCTTATATTAGCACTAAATGCAGATATAAAGCATGTATGCTGTGAACATGGTAAAAACTTTAATGCATTATAACAGCCTTATATGCGCATATAATGCTGGCGATAATGCTAAGTTTTTGTTGGAGCTTGTATGCATTTGTGCTGCTAATATGAAGCTTACATGCCTAACGTATGCTAATATAGAACTTTAAAGCAACATTTATGCTGATATAGTGCTATTATCGAGCTAAAGCTTAATGCTTATGGTTACTTGGGATATCCACGAACTACTGCGATGCGAAGATTCGTTTTGGTGCACTTAGGTGCAATTTTGCAATTGAGAGCGAATATTGTTAAAAAAAAAATACTGGGAACGGGGGCTCGACATACTTCATGGCTCAGGCTTTATCTGAACCCATTTTCTGAGTTGACAATTCTTGATCAAAATGAACTCAAGATTAACAACATGATGGCTCTTTTCTATACCACACCTCTCAGATTATCTCACAATACTTGACTAGAATCAAACTTAACAGGATCTTCTATATCCGCTTCTGATGAACCTATATTCGGATTGACATGGTTCTTCTTGACGATGACATTTAGCTAGAACAAGTGATCAAAAATATTCTGCAATATCTTACACATCTGCAATGATTGGTTCAGTGATAATTTTAATGTTATAAAACAAATTTTCGAAGAGCTGCTAACTGTTTGTGATTTGGTACATCCTGAAAAAAGTTAAGTAAATTTTGTGATAATACACTTCAGTTTTACGACACATACATCGAGAACATCAAGACATAAATCTACCAGTTGGCTGTCACTTTATACAGCTACAATAAATGACCCTTATATGCACAAATCTCATCTAATAAAAATCGAAAAAACTGTACAGATATAGACACGTTGTGTGTGAACGAAACGAAAAGACAAGAAAATAAACTAAATGAAAAAAGCCGTGATGAGAAGCGCCACGTCGCAGGTCCTTCCATGCGTTTACTTGGAAGTGATAAAAAGGAAAGCATCCATAACAACCGAAAGCAGAATCCTAGAAAATTAAACCCACAATAAACTCAGGACACAAACACAAAAAAAATACACCGAAACGGGAAGGAAAACAAAAATCAAATCTCCCGAAAATTGCCAATTCAAGTTGGGTCGGGAGCGATGAGCGCCGCCACTGCCGCCGCCGCCGCCGCCGTCCGTCTGTCACTCTCGCTGCTGTAGGACTGAACCCGAACCAAAGCCCGAACGTTTTACTTACACTCCCGTTCATTCTAGGGCAACAGCCAAGCGACAGCAGTCATCGCAGTCGCAGTCCTTTGCACAGTTTGATGTCAGCTGAATCAGGACTCCTGTCAGGCAAGGGTAATTTATTGCGCAATAAATTTGACCTCTCGCAGCCTTGGCTACCTCCGGCCCTCCTCCTCCCCGTAGGAAACAGAATGTGTTTTGTAACGTCAAGCCAGCTACTATTATTCGGAACAGAAAATCTCTAACACCCTCAAGATTAAAGGCGCAGGTTCGATCGAACCGAGAATTCGACCAAGGTAGCCGTTAGAGAACAAGTCAGTGTTTGGGCTGGTCTTAAACCTTTATGGGAATCTCGTCGCCGGGCAGCATTTTTTGGATCAGAAGCAGAAAGGTACCTGTCGGAGACAAAGTGGAAAAACAATGACAACACTTTTGGCCCACTGCCATAAACTATCTATCCTTGCCCGTGGATGGGTTTTGAGGTGAATTCTTCAGAATCTGTCACGCTGGAATTGGTGCGAGAAAATATGTCTATAAGGGGTAGTGCGGTGCACAGCTCTCGTTAATTGGGATGGAATTTATAGGTCGAATCTAACTTGAAAACAAATGCTAACTGAGCGTTTCAAAAAATCAGGGTCAGACAAAAAAGGATTCAAACGAAGATTTACAATAGATTTGTGTTTTGTTTTCAGAAGGTGATCCACCTGCAAACAATTTCTTTAATTTAAAGCAAATTGAAACAAAACAAAAAGAGTGCAATTCGCATAAAAGCTAATGCATAAATAATGAGCTCTAGACCGAAACTTAGGGTGCAATCGCAGCGATTGCATCTCTGACAAAGCAAGGAGGAAGCTCACATATAACTATAACCACAACCCACAGTTCGTATGACTTCTTTATTGTGCTCGCCAATCGTTACCCATTTGGTGGGAGGCAGAGCTTGCACTGAAGAAGAAGAAGAAAAAACGACAGGTAAACTAGATCGACCGTTGAATGGGCTTTGCTGCTCATTCCACCGCAAGTCCGCAAGTCCGGGAAGGTCTGCCATGTAAATTATTTCGCTTGTTTTGCATATGTTGCTATGTGCAATCAGTTCGAGAGGGTGGTGCCACGGATGGTTGAAGCCCATTGCCGAGTTTAGCGAAACTCTCAAAGATTTTCTTGGGCAAGGTTTTACGAGGGGGACTTTTGCAGAATTTCTCCAAGCAGTTTGATCTGCGAATGAATGGACTTAGTCTAACCCAGAGGTGTACTCAGCAGGTGGCGAACGTGGCATCCCAGCCATATAGCCGTATAGCACTCCTCCGACTTTGTTTATAAAAATACATTCAAAACTGTTTTGTTAACACCTCCTCTTGACATCTTTAAAGCCGAAATGTATACAGAGTGGCCCACTCTGTGTCTTGACCAGCCTTTACAAGACTATACAAATTTTGAAAATGTTCTAGTGAAAGATGTTATGACTTCTTGAGAACCTTCATAAAACTTATTGGCTGCCATCAAAACCAACATAAGGCCAAATGGCCACAGCTGCCAAACTTCACGGTGATATCGTGGTTGGTGTTTGTTGTTCTGATTTTTTCAATTATCAGCTCTTTTGATTCGTTTAACAGAAAATAATATCTAGGACAAAAAGTTCTAGAGTTGCAGGAAATTTTGTTTGATAGCAAAATATCCAAAACAATTTGAGTTTTTTCACAGCGTAACATGCTCCAAATCATATGCGCATTTGATTTTATGGTGAATATTGGCACGATAACAGCCGAAAATTAATGCACCTCGGAGATAATGCGAGTTTACATCAACAACAACAAAATTGAAACAAATATATTCGATAAATTAATCATGAACTTTATGAAAATTCATGGAATTCAAAAAGGTTTATCTAAAATAATGCCAAAGTTGGTCTCTGATGTACAGTTCATTTGCATTACAGTTTAAAGTTTGGTGTATGTCAATATTTCAATGATTTCTTGTATTTCAATATGGTGATTGAGAGTATAACAATTGCTAAAGCCAATTTGCGCTACTATAAAACTATTTGGTCATATGACTTTCCTTAATGCCAATTCGCCGTTTAATGCATTTACTGGAGGCAAAACGGTTTCAAAATGCTTTTTCAACTAACCATAATAAGATTATTTGAATGAGTCCTAAACGGTAGGAGTCTTTTGATAGGGGTAAAAGGATTTTTAGAAAACAAAGTTTTTAGATCGTGTAGGTTCGTGTAAAACCAATCTGATTTCTAGTGGCTTCCATAAAACTTTAATAAAACTTGTTGCTTGTGGCTTTCATGTAACATGAATATTTTATCCTTCAAAAAGTAATTGAGAATCTGAGCTTATGACATTCAAACAATAATTCGATTCCGTTTTTCAATATACCTTCCTACCTAATACCTTCATCATTTCTGGTTAAATTTTTTTTATCTTTTGCATTAGCCGATTGTTTTTTTTCAGGATCTTTTAACATTCTTCAAAAACATTAATATTTAGCAATAAACTGTCAACAGTGAGCTTAATATAAAATAATATCTTATAACTTTGGAGATTGATGATTCCAATGGATTTTCCGTAAGTGCTACTAACTCAGATTTCAATGCTAAGTGCCAACCTTCCACCCTTACAAGGGATGAGGAATTGAATCTTTCAAAACATCGGAGCGTTTAAAGAATGCAATATTTTTCAAGCGTTTTTACACAAGCAATTTGGAGTGTTCTGATTAAATTGGTGCTCAATATCATAGAAATTTTTGAAAAAAGAAGGCTATTTCTTAAAGATGTGCCAGGTCATCCAAACTGTTTAGGAGTTCAGAATTAAAGATCTACAGTTGAAACAGTAGCTTTATCTGATTTACAATCTTATGACATATATTCAAACATGTTCAATGAATTCCATGGAAAACCAACAGACATTATAAGATAATATTGGGATATTCTGTTACAATTGTGGATTTCAAGTTTTGGATGACCTAAAATTTTCAAGATTATCCAGTGCACAGTGGTCCAGAATGCGAAAAAATTTAGCTGGAGAGATGCATTTTCGGCGTAGCTTTTGAAGTTTTGGAGCAAAAATGGCTTGCACAAAGCTGCTTCTAATAACAAGGCGCTTCTATTGGTGTGAATGAAAACTAGGGTGGTCCTTATTTTCAGACAATTTCAGTTTATCAAAATGTGTAACTTTTATTGTTCTGATAAATTTTAAATAAAAAAATTTCTGCAAAATAACTAATTTTTATAGGGACACCCTGTGCTACGTAGAAAAAAATACTCTTATTCGGTCATATCAATAAGTAAAAAAAAAAGTATTCCAACAGAGCTGTTTAAAATTATTTATTCTACAACTTTTTTGAAAAATGTATTCCTTTATTTCTGCAAATAAATAAGTTAGATTTTAGATTTCTCCGAAAATAAGAACCACCCTAGTTTTAATTTATACCAAAAGAAGCGCCTTGTTATAAGAAAAAAATTTGTGCAAGACAGATTTGCTTCAGAACTTCAAACTTACGTCGAACATGTATCTTTCCAGCTAAATTCGCATTCTGGACCACTGTGCACTGATGAATGTGGACGTTTCAGAATATTCATTGAATATGTTTGAATATTTATCGAAGTTTTGTGTAGCCCAAGACCAACAGCTACGGTTACTGCTGCATATCTTAAGTTCTGAACTCAAGTCAGTTTGTATGAGCTTGAACATTCCAAGATAATATCATAATGACTTGTGACCTGACTTCTGAACTCAAGGGCAGTTTTGATGACCTTTTACATCCCAAGATATCTCATTATTACTGTTTTAACCTTTCAAAACACTCACTTAAATTGGTCATATACATATTGTTATTTTGTTTGGTCCAGAAAGCTACAGTAGCAGCTGGAGATTTACAGTTTTGAATTCCAGGATAGTTTGGATAACCTAGAAGATTATCTCATAATGTCTGTTGGTCTTTCTAGATATTCAATGAATATGTTTTAATTCACAGCCTATCTTTGCGTAGCTCAGATAGCTTCTGTTACAACTCTAGGTCCCTAATTCTGATCTCAAAGATAGTTTGAATGACCCAGAACATGTAATATTGCTTAGAATGTTTTTTGACCTTCAATAATATGAATTAAATTTGTTTGCATGTTCATTGAAACTTTATATTGCCCAAAAAATACTGTTAAAACTATAAATCATAAGTTCTGAACTCCAGGATAGTTTAAATGACCTAAAGGATCAGAAAGTTATAAAATATTAACTGTTGAGCTTCTAAAAGATTCATTGAATGTGTTTGAATACATATAGTCACCTTATATAGCGCAAAAAACTGAACTTAAGGACAGTTTGGATGGCCTAGAATATCCCAAGATTGACGCATTATGTCCGTTTACCTTCTACACTATTCAATGACTATTGTAAAATACATATTGCTGCTTTGCCAACTCTCAAAACTGTAGATCTTATGTTCTGAAATCAAGCACAATTTGGATAACCTCAATCATCCCAGTTTATCTCGTAATGTTTGTTTTAAAATATTCACTGAATATAGTTGAATACGTAGCGATACTTTTTATAGTCCAAAAAGTTATGGTTACTACTGTAGATCTCGAGTTCTGAACTCAAGCACAGTTTTGATGTGCATCACAAAATTATCAAATGATGATTGTTGACCTTCCAAAAGGTTCATTTTATATGTTTGATTACATATCATAATCATATCCCTAGTAGCACACTAGCTGCCATTTGGTTGAGATAACATTAATATGACTTGCTTAGTCATAATCAAGTTACTGCAACAAATTACGATCATAGTGTGCTACTTGGGATATAGCACTAGGCTACTGTTACAACTTTAAATCTGAAGTTCTGAACCCAAGTGCACTTTGGATCTTTAAGAATATCCCAGAGAGATAAAAAAATATTTAACGTTTATCATCAAAAATTAAATAATACCTATGCATATCTACCATATTCCTAAATAACGTCTTATACTTTTAATAGAGCATTTATTTGTTCTTCCTGAACTTCTTCATATTCAGGATGTCGTCAAATAGGCCTTAAACTCATTTCTTATATTTCCCAGATTGAAGAGTTTATGCAGAACAAATTTGCCGAAGACAGTGTTCACTTTTATTCAGTCGGTGATTTTATACCGCCATTTAATTTTTTGAGTCATACTGCCTGAGGGATTAATATACTTTTTAAGACAACCCAGGTAACCCATACGCATTAGCATATGCAGTAAATTAACCCAAAATCTGCATTTCAGGGGCTACAAGCTTTATATTAGCATTATATCAGCATCTTGATTGCTATCTATTGTAAAGTTGGATTTCAAATACTATTTTAATGCTTGTAGCCAGTAATAAGCATTTCAAATGCAAAATAGCATTAATGAAGCATTAACATAGCACTACAGTAAAGCAGCCGTATATTGGTCCAAAAGCGGCATTTAAGGCAACTTGTTTGCTCGATAGGCTCGAAATTATATGGCTTGAAACAGACATTGTTTTCTATTGAAGTTGATGCGTAGAAATATTTCCAATTTATAGGTGCAAAAATTTTGAAATTCGTTAAAGAAATTACTTAGATATTAACGCTTTAAACCTGACCATTTTTCGTGACGGTCGTAATGTGTATTTTTTAAATTGTGCCTAAGTAAAGAAAACAAAGACGTAGTCCTACGTCAAGAAATTTAAGGACCTACTCAAAGCAAAGAAACGCAATTACTGGCGTTCGTTTGTAAAAGGGACTATTTAGAGGAACCTCGATGACAACGCTTTCAAGAAAGGCTAGCTAAATGCGAAACCTCTCATCTTCCAATTGGAGTGAAGAATATTCCGTGCAGTGGATATTCGACTTCACTAAAACGGTTTGTCAAGTCACTGCCTCAACACAACCAAATTTACGGGGCTCGGTAACGGTTTTTTGAATAAACCATTCACAATGTTGGAATTTTAAATTGTTCTTATTTTATTCCTCTGTGCTCAAGCAATCGGTGAACATCGCTTCTTCCGTGATCCGTTGCTCCGTAGTTTCTCAAGGTACGGCGCTTAAGATCTATGCTATAGTTCACTATGATAAAACCGTTATAGATATCTATTTCATAGTTCTATAAGATTCGAGAAACGGTTTTGTAGAAATATGAGTTATGAAGTAATAGTGGCTATGTTGTAGAAATCTTTGCTGCAGCTCTATCACTTAACTTGTTTCTGGTGTACACCTACCCCTTTGTTTAGTTGCGTGCGCATTCAGGTAGCTATGGACAGAAAATGAAAATTGCTGCAGTTACTGCGTACATCATATTGAAAAGGCGGATAAAACGAGAAACTCGCAAAATCTGGACAAACTCGTGAGTAACTCCTTGAAGGCTAGGGATTTGATGCTAATCCTCTGATGGAGTTGGGTTATGAAGATCCAGATTACTAATTTAGCGAAATTCTTCAGAGAAGTTCATGGCGAAAGAGAAGTTAATGGAAGTTATTTAGAAAAAATCCGAGGAGGTTCATTAGAGAATTTCATGGAAGTTCTTTAGAGAAATTCGGGGATTTTTGAAGAGGAGTTCAAGGAAATTCTTCAGCGAACTTCACGTAATTCTTCAAAGAAGTTTTGGAAATCTCTTCAGAGCATTTCAGGAAAGTAATTTCAAGGAAGCACTTCCAAGGAATTTCAGGTAAGTTCTTCAGAGGAACAATAGGAAGATCTTTACAGAAATTCAGGGTAGTTCTTTATAAAAATTCAGGAAAGTTCATCAGAGAACTTCGAATATGTTCTTCAGTGAACTTCGGGGAAGTTTAGAAAACTTCGATGAAGTTCTGCATAGAACTTCGTGGAAGTTCTCCAGAGAACTTCAGTGGAATTCTGCAGAAAACCTCGGGGAAGCTCTTCAGAGACCTTCGGGGTAGATATTCATAGAACTTCTTGAATGTTCTTCAGAGAAGTTAGGTAAGTTCCAAGGGATGTTCAAGGAAGTTCTTCAGAGAAGTTCAGGGAAATCAGTTTAATTCATTGCTTTGAGATTTTAAATTATTCTAATGTACCGGTACTTGGAGCAGCGAAAATGAAATTAAATTGAAATGACAGGCTTATTTAAAATTTGTTTATTATAAAAAACGAAGACTGACTGTCAATATCACGGGATTTTGATGAAAAATGGCAATTTTCCAATTGTGTAGGAACGTTGCACGGAGAGAATATTAGTACGAAAGTCCTTGCAAAGAGCGTCAGTAATAATTTAAATTATAAAAAGCAGTTCAGCATCATTCTTATGGCTATGGTGGATGCTGAATACAAATTTACGTCTGTCAAAATTGATGCAAAAGGAAGTATTTGATGATTGCTTTTGGGGAATCTGATGCCAGATCTTTTGGCTGCGATGGTGGGCAAGTTGTGTGGCTCATCTGACGCGAATACGATTAGCTGCTCTTGAAACATTATTTTCTCTTCTTAGGCCTGCCTAAATTTGTTATTCAGCTTCCTCAAAGCCATCAAATATTTGTTATAAAAGGGCCTTTTTCAGCCCATAACATTTCCAGTAACGAAGTGGTCGATATCCCCAGAGTATTAGCCAGGTTTCTTGGTTTTTTGAGTTCTGTGGGTTTGGACACGATTTCGGCGCATGTTGACTTTTTACGCTTCAATTCAAATGTTCGAGAAACACCTGAGCCTTCTCAAGAAAACTCCATAGCTTCACGATTTAGTTAAATGGGCCTTACACAGGGATCATGTTTAAACCCCCTTTTATAGAATTTTTATGTCAAATACATTGACAATTATCTAAGTGACAACTGTACATTGAGACAACTTGCACATGACGGCGTAGTGTCTGTCACGGGACCCAAATGGGATCGATCTACAAAAACCCTTACAGGATACCTGAGGCAATTTGTCTAGTTGGGCTTTAAAGCTAGGTATCAAATTCTCTATGCAGAAAACTGAGTTGGTAGTTTTTTCTAAGAAGCATAACCCAGCACAACCGAAGCTTCAAATTGGGGGTACACCAATAACTCATTCCATGTCTTTTAAATGTTTTGGGGTCTGGTTTGATTCAAAGTGCACCTGGAGATCCCACATTGAGTATCTGATGTGAAAATGTCAGCAGAGGGTCTACTTTCTTCGAAAAATAACATGAACTTGGTGGGGAGCGCATCCGTGGGATCTTCTAACGTTGTACCGGACAACGATTTTGTCGGTTATGGAATACGGTAGTTTTTGTTATCAATCGGCGGCTCGGTTGCACATCATCAAACTGGAACGTATTCAGTATCGGTGTCTTCGTATCGCATTACGTTGCATGCACTCGACTCATACCATGAGTCTTGAAGTGCTGGCTGGCATGTAGCCACTCTCGGATCGGTTTACAAAGTTATCTCTCCGGCTCCTCACCAGGTGAGAAGTTACGAACCCCCAGGTAATCGAAAACTTCTCGAGGAGCTTCTCGAGTTGAATCCTCAAACTCGCTACATGACTTTGTACCATTTGTACATAACACAGGAAGTCAGCCTTCCGCCGAATATTCCCAATCGTGTTTGCTTCTCCGACTTCTACAGTTCGGTTCATTTTGATTTATCCCAGAAGCAGGAACTTCATCGTCCTATGATTGCTCCTGTGATATTTACTGCTAAGTTTGGTCAAGTTGATTCCATGAAATCGTTCTTCACTGACGGATCATTGATAGAGGAGTCCGCAGGCTTTGGAATATTTAATGAAATTTATAGCGCCAATCGTAAACTTCAAGCTCCTTGTTCCGTATATGTCGCTGAATTAGCGGCAATATAGTTCACGCTAGAAATTGTTGCCTCATTAACACCGGATCAGTACTTCATTTTCACGGATAGTCTCAGTTCTATAGAGGCTATTCGCTCCTTGAGGCCGGTAAAGCACTCCTCGTATTTTCTCATGAAAATACAGGAGCTTCTAAGTGCTTTATCTTCGCGTTATTTTATCATCACCTTTGTATGGGTCCCATCTCATTGTTCAATCCCGGGCAATGAGAGAGCGGACTCACTTGCAAATGTGGGTGCTATTGAAGTTGTTATTTACGATCGGCAAATCGCCTCTAATAAATTTTTTATTAGTTTTCGGCAACAGTCACGTGTCAGCTGGCAGTATAAATAGAGTAAAGGAGATTTGGAGCGACGGCATCATTGAATAATCCCAAAGGTGCCGAAGTAATCTTGGTTTAGGGGGATGGATGTGGGTCGAGACTTTATTAGTGTGATGTCTCGCCTCATTTACAATGATTATTCTTTGAACGCTCATTTTTACCGAGTTAGCGACAGCAGTCTCTGTGAATGTGGACAAGGCTATGTCACGTTATTTGGTCATGTGAGCTTAGCATCGTGAATCAGATCAGTTCGAGATATTTTTGCTGCACATGATCTGGAGTTTATGAAACTCATTTACGTGTTTTTGACTAACATTAGCCTTAGATTGTAGTTAGTTCAACCTGTATGTTTACTACAAGTTTTTATTTTATACTAGCTGATCCCGGTGCGAGCGTTGCTACGCCTGCAACTAAATGAATGAACATTACATAGAACTGACGCTTTTTTTAAATGAGTTTTTTTTTTTGAGTAATAAGGAGTTCAAACTTCTATCAGAACATTCTTCTTACCCAGACAATACACAGTTTGTGGCTTAGATAATTCTCAGAATTGGTTGAAATGTGTGTTTGAATTCACCATAGAAACATTTCTTGCATTAAAAAAACTCCGCATACCATTTTTGATTCCATTTGCTTGATTAGTTCTCAAGCTAAGCAGAAATTTGTGTTTCATTTGTATGCGAGCCGGAAAGAGGAAGCGGTCTCAAACAATCATAAGAACCTTCCCCAGCCCTAAAAATACCTGCATACATATTTTGACTCCGATCGGTCAGACAGACAGTCAGACAGAAATCCATTTTAATATAAATAAAAATCCTGTTTCCAATAACCCCCACATGCCAAATGTGGTTTCATTTACTTGAATAGTTTCGAGTTATGCAGAAAATTGCGTTTAATTTGTATGAGAGCCTCCCCCCCCTTCAGAAAAGGGAGGGGTCTCAAATTAGCATTGAAACAGTATGCATCTACAAATACCTCCACATGCTAGATTTGGTTCAATTTGCTTGATTAGTTCTCGAGTTATACAGAATATTGTATTTCATTTGTATAGGAGCCCCCCCTTTCAGGGCGAAGAGGAATCTGAAACCATCATAGAAACCTTTCTTGCCTTTAAAACCTCACACATGCTAAATTTGGTTTCTTTTGCTTGGGGTCTCAAACCACCGTAGAAACATTTCTTGCCTACAAAACCTCCACATGCCATATTTGATTCCATTTGTTTGATGAGTTCTTGAGTTATGCAGAAAATAGTTTTTCATTTGCATGGGAGCCCCCCTTTCTAAAAGCGGGAGGGGTTTCGAACTATAATAAGATCCTTTCCCGGACCCAAAAACCCCTGCATACAAATTTGCATAGCGGTGGCCCCCCTTTTCAGAGTGAGGAGAGGTCTTAAATTACCACAAAAACATTTCTTGCCTTCAAAAACTCACCCATACCAATTTTGGTTCCATTTGCTTGATTAGTTCTCGAGTTATGCAGCAATTTGTTTTTCATTTGCATGGGATCCCACCCTATCTAGAAGCGGGAGGGCTCTCGAACTATCAAAAGATGCTTTCCCGGACCCAAAAACCACTGAATACAAATTTTCAAAGCAGTAGGTATAGTTCTCATGTTTGGTTGAAATTTGTTTCATTTGTATGAGAGCCCCCCTTTTTAGAGGGAGGAGGGGCTTTGAACAACCATAAAAACAGTTCATGCCTTAAAAATCTCGTCCATTCCAAATTTGGTTCCATTTGCTTGATTATTTCTCGAGTTATGCAGAAATTTGGGTTCCATTTGTTTGAGAGCACCCCTCCCCCTTCCTTCTCATATGTACGGAAGAGTCTCAAATCACCATAGAAACATTTCCTCCTTCAAAAACTTCCACATGCGAAATTTGGATCCATTTCTCTTATTAGTTCTCGAGTTATGCAAGGATTTGCGTTTCATTTGAATAGGTTCCTCCCCTTTCGGAAAGGGGAGGGGTCTCAAGTCAACATAGAACAATTTTATGTCTTCAAAAGCCGCCACATACTAAATTTGGTTCCATTTGCTTGATTAGTTCTCGAGTCATTCAGAATAGTTTATTTCATTTGTATCGGAGCCCTCCCCCCACCCGCTTTTAGGATGGGGAGGGGTCTCAAACCAACATAGAAACATTTTTTGTCTTAAAAAACCACCACATGCTAAATTTCGTTCCGTTTGCTTGATTAGTTCCCGAGTTATGCAGAATATTGTGTTTTATTTGTATGGGAGCCCCTCCCCCTTTTATGACGGGGAGGGTTCTCAAGCTACCATAAAAACCTTTTTTGCCTTCAAAAACTCACACATGCTAAATTTGGTTTGTTTTGCTTGATTAGTTCTCGAGTTGTGTAGAAATTTGTGTTTCATTTGTATGGGAGCCCCCCTTTTCAGTAAAGGGAGGGGTCTCAAACCATCATAAGATTGTTTTCCGGTCCCAAAAAACTCTGCATACAAAATTTCACGCCGATCGGTCTTTCCGCTCGCGAGTTAAATCGTGACAAAGGAAACCCCAACTCATTTTTATTATATAGATTATCTGAGTAATTGTTTTTTTTCTTTTTGATTTCACAAAAACGTCCAAGTCAAAGCAAACCAAAAGTTGTTGAGTTATAGTTATAACCATATTCTCGTCCATCGTTCCCATCCGTAATATTGTTAATCCTATTAACCTCGAGACGGCCACAAGTACTCGCTTCTATCCTCCTTACTTCAGTTTTAAGACAACTGACTACAAATATGAAATTTTGGATCTGTAAAGTTGATTCGATTGACCCTGTACAAATAAAAGATTTATTAAAAAATGTAAAACAAACTAAACACTAATTCAAACTATTACTAGTTAATGGAAGCAATTTCCTGTTATATCCACAAGAAGAAGGAGAAGTCTTTTGACAGATGAGTTTGACAAAGTGGTCAAAAGTAACAAAAAAAGGGATCAATTGAAGTGTTAGTTTAAATTTTCCTAGTTTTCCAGTAATTTATATATCGTTTTTAACTTACCAGAAGAACGTGTTTTTTTGTCATGACGATCATTTTTTTGTTCAAAATTGTGGTTTCACTGGTTACGAAAAAAAAATCAATGATAAAGGGTATTTCAAGGGAGAAATCGAAAGCCGGAGGCCACAGCGACGACAAAAATAGTTGACCGCTGTTTCGAGCGGAACCCCAACCTCTCAGTCCGAGATGTCGCAAAGAAGCTGGGAGTGGCGCCTTCAACCGTGGATAGAGCTAAAACACGAGCTGGACTGTCGACTTACAAGAAAGTGGTGACTCTAAATCGCGACGATAAACAAAACACGTCGGCCAAAGCACGATCGCGAAAGTTGTACACGACAATGCTGACGAAGTTTGATTGCGTGGTACAGGACAATGAAACTTACGTCAAGGCAGACTTTAAACAGCTTCAAGGACAGGAATTTTGTACGAAAACCGGTCGCGAAATGGTGGCACATATTTTCAAACACATTAAACTGTCAAAATTCGTGAAGAAATATCTGATGTGGCAGGCCATCTGTACCTGTGGCTTGAAGAGCAACGTTTGCATTGCGACCGGCACCGTCAACCAGGAAATTTATCTGATCGTGTGCCTACAAAAACGTCTACTGCCTTTCCTGAAGCGACACAATTGTTCTGTTCTATTTTGGCTGGATATGGCATCTTGCCATTACGGAAAAAAGGCCATGGAGTGGTATGCTGCCAACAACGTGCAAGTGGTGCCCAAGGACAAGAACCCTCCCAACAAGTCAATCGAATAATATTGGGCCATCGTCTAGCGGAACCATAAGAAGACTCAAAAATTTGTCGTGAGAAACAGTTAATGGCAAACTGGTGTTCTGCGGTGAATAACAAGGTGGACAAGGAGACTGTACAAAATCTAATGGCAGATGTTAAACGAAAGACCCGGCAATTCACGTCCGGGAAAAAGGAAGCTTAGCTGAATATTTCTCCTGTATTCTTTATTAACTGTACTTGAAAAATAAAAATATTTTAACTTGTTAATAAAAACTTTAATCGACTCACACACATTACTGTTTGAGCAAATTTTGATTGGGATACTCTTTATTAAATTGACTTTCCCGCAATCGAAGTTCGCATCAAAGAGCTACATGGCGTATCAAAGATGCTACACACCTATCATGCCAAGGACTTGTGTTCAAATCCCATGCTTAAGGATGTTATACCTATTTTGAAGATGTTACAGGAGATTTATATTCCATATTTTGTTTCAGGCCTTACTTTTTGTGCTTTTAACGTCATATTACAGTAGGAACTAAAGTTTTATAAACTTATAATGATTACCTGCATTTGTCATTGGACAGTATTTTCAACTTGTTTCTTAAAGTTTACATATTTTTTGTCCAACCACTGTTGCCTCACATACAGACCCAGAGTTTGCCTTCAAATCGATTGAAAAGCCCGCCATCGGCTCTAACTGTACACTTTCCGGCTCGTGATAATTAAGCATTTTCCCTTGTTACTCTTCAATTTCCCATAACTTTCGCACTCCTTCTTGCATGTCATCACTAGGGGCGGAATAAACCGAGCCAAAGCGACCTGCTCTACTGTGCTCCCCTTCGACCTCCCCTCCCCCACCAACCGACACCAGATCATCGTTCAGCATCACAACTAACTTCGTGTTCAAGACTAAAATTTTGCGATTTTATGCTGGTAGGCAGCACTTGGCAAAACACTCTCTTTCTCCTCTTCTGGCTCGGCTCGACGTGCTAGTCTACTCTCCTGCAAGCAAAGTACGTACTTGAAGATATGTATTAATTTATTACACTAAACCCTCGAGTGTGTTTTGTTGTTTTTGCGTTGAACTTAATTTATGCAAATATTCAATCGTTTGTTGGTCTACACACATGTAGGCCCTCGCACGAAAGGCAAGAGTTTTCCGCTTATCGGAAGATGCGCCAAGAGGCGCTACTTGAGCTACCGCACTTCTCGAGCAGCACTTGACCATCCAGATGGAATCGGCGAGGTTATCGCGCAGACTCTCAGGTGTCATAAATCGGAACGAACCTCAAACGATGCGGCCGGGCTTCGGGGGTAATCAGGTGTAGCCACCACTGCCAACTTTGTTCTACATGTGTACTCGCGGAACACAGTTCTTTAACTTGACCGACTGGGTGACGTGGTGGTCGTTAAAACGCGACGACGAGCTGAGGTGGGGGGGGGGGGGGGGGTTAGCAGCTCAAGCACACCGAATGCATGCAATTCTGCAATCAATTAGCTCGCGACTGGGTTGGAAAATTTACCACTCCGTTCGCGCTGCTTGAAAGGTTGACTTCCACTCGAGCTTTCCAAAGTTGTTGCTGAGAGACTTTTCCGAAACAGTTCAACGAAGACGACGACGACGACGACGTGAAGCATGTGGAATGAGGTGATTTAAAGCGGGGCAAAGTGCTTTTTCGTTAGCGCCATGCACCATGACATGATGGATGAGCTTTAAACTTAAAAATACAGTACCCTTGCTGGGTGCGCGTCCAGCGCGCATATACTCACCATGCCAAAGAGTGCAGTGAGGCATTTGCCGAGAGTTTTATTTTTATTTTTAATTTAGAGTACAGTCTGAAGTTTTTTTTTTCGCTGGTTGTTTGTTGTACATCGTGTACATGTGCTGCTACTTGTGACGAAGAAAGTAACTTTAATTATTTCACTAATCTGCGATCTTGATCGACGTGCGGGTTAGTTCAACCAGTTCAAGCAACCATCCGAACTGACTAACATCTTCCGGAAGGTTCGAAATCACGTTCCTGTGAAAGTTTCAACGATGGCTACAGAAACGTGCCAAAGAGTGCGCTCTGCTATGCTGGTTGAGGCCTATTGCACAACAGCAGATGCAACAAAAGGTGAACGTCTAAAACAAAAGAGGTTGTTCTGAGATGGATTTGATTTTTAAATGTGCAAAAGAAATGATTGTGTGGAAAAAAAATTACATAAACATAAAATTGAGATTCAATCAAACAAAAACCCGACATTTAATTTGTTCACTCTAGTAATTACTTTTTTAAGAATTAATTGGAATCATTAGATTTCCATACATCATTACATCGTACCTAATTGCTTTTGAGACACAAAGAGAGTCACAGCTAGGTGATAAACATTGCTTTTGAAGGTGTTATTTGAAGAGCGGACACAATTATAAATGGTACATTTTTTTAAGAATTTCATTGTTGGTTGCCTTTGACTTCAGTCGGTCTGGTTCTGGTCTAGTCTAGGCAATTGCATTCAGCGCCGTTGGGATTTTCTAAAACGAATAATCTCGGACCTCACCTTTCTTTGCATGGGAAGTAAAGTCGTTGGTCCCGGCCCATATGTTGATGTGCCCGATATGTAGGCCGCTGGTGTGACGAACAAGCCTACGGATGAAATTTCTATAAAATTCCACAATATCCGTGAGTAACGCTGATAAGCCAGATAGTGCCTCTTTACGTACTTCGCCCGCCCCGTAGGTGTACCAACCAGCTGATTACGCTAATGAGATCCTCATATTACGATGTAATGGTCACTTCCACGAATAACGGAAACGACATGGATCAACGGATAAAGCCCAGTGTTGATAGTCGAGCTATTTTGCTCAGTGAGACTTAACAGAAATGGCAGGTGGCTTATGAAACGGTTGTACCCCTCCCAGTTAAACCTTGGCTGGCCACCGAATACGCTCGAAACAAGCCTCCATATTCTGGTGGATAATAGGGTCAGAAGTAACATTTCTTACTAATGTCGATTTGTTACTGAAAATCATCCTCATGAACGAATGTGTCAACCCTAGCATGGCCTCCCTGTGTGCAAAGATAACCAGATGATCATGATAAAGGGTGTTCCGATCAAAATTTTGTCATACAGTCATGTATGTGAGTCGATCAAAGTTTTTATTAATAAGTCAAATTATTTCTCTTTTTGAAGTGCAGTTAATACAGAATATAGGATAAATATTCAGCTCAGCTTCCTTTTAACCGAATGAAAATTGACGGGTCTTTCGTTTCACACTTGCCATCATATTTTGTACAGTCTCTGTTGCGTCCGCCCTGCGTGCAACGCCGCCCCCAAAACTTAATAAACTATCAACTTATCTAATTTTCTTATTGGGTTGAAAATTCCAAGCACTACAACCTTATTATTACTTTTTCTATCGATGACACCATCGATGATGGACCAGTTGACAGCTCTTCCTGTCCGTTGTATCGCAACCTGCTTCACTTTGCTGCATAAGTACGCGCTGCTGTATCAAACTGATAAGTAGGTGCGGCGTCGCTCCAAAATGGTTGGACTTTGGTTCCTTTCTCTACATCCAATACAGCAAGCTTGGTCGCAGGTCTTTCGTACGTTCCCGAAGTAGTCTGAACAACCGCCGATCGAACTTGTCCATCTACAGAAGTCTTCACGGAAATCACTCGGCCTTTAGGCCAGCAGTTCTTAGGTGAATTTGGGTCGACTATTACAACAATTTCTCCCACCGCAATCGGCCGCGCTGGATAGAACCACTTGGTTCGGCGTGTGATTGTAGGAAGATATTCTGCTACTCACCGCTTCCAGAAGAGATTGGCAAGAACCTGTGATGCCTTCCACGAACGTTGCAATGCCATCGGACATTCGTCGTACGACACTAACGGTTTCGATCCATTCGATGATCCCAACAGGAAATGATTCGGTGTAAGCGCTGGTGATGGGCATTCGTCCACTGGTACATGTGTCAACGGTCGACTGTTTACGATGTTTTCTACCTCAATCAGGTACCTTCTCAACACCTCTTCCGTAGGCACCCGCTGCGGATTGACTTTGGTCAGGATTTTCTTTACCGATCGAATGACCCGCTACAATACTCCCAGCCAGGTGGGTACCGATTACTGCTGCCTGCAGCTCGAGTCGAGGGATGGAGACGAATCTGAGAGGTGCTACCCGAGTCTTGCTTCAGACGAGGGCACAATGGACTCGATAATTCTTTTCAAAACGGAAATATGAAACAGCAGCGTAGCCCAGCTCACAAGCATCTACAAACGTATGAAGCTCGATCCTTGCTTCGTCAATACTCGTTTCAGCCCGGTAATAGCAGCGGGGTATTTGTACAAATTCGAGTTCCGGTAGAATGCGTAACCATGTACGCAATTTTTCCAGTTCCTTTTCCCCGATTTGATCATGCCATCGTGCTTTGCTTCTCCAGACTTCCTGAAGAAGTACCTTCAGGTACATTAAATAGTGCGCAATGAGACCTAAAGGGTCGTATATAGCCATTAGCGTTCGGGGCATATCCCGTTTAGTTGGGTGTTTGGCTCCGGTAAGAAGCTTTCTATTACGATCTGTGCAGAGCTTATATCGTAAGACATCCGTCGTAGTGCTCCACCACATGCCGAGGACCATTTCCATGGATAAACCGGCATTCATTTCCATATACATTTCTGTTTTCGGGTCCTCCTCAAGCGCTTCTAATACCACCGCCGAGTTCGACACCCAGTTTCTCATGTAGAATCCACCCTGCTGATGAACGTGTCGGACGTCGTTCACCAATTTGATTGCCTCTTCTTCCGTATCTACGCTTGTTAACATGTCGTCGACGTAATGTCTATGGTGTATAGCGTCAACGGCAGCAGGAAACTGGCTTGCGAAATGGGTTGCATTCTCGTTCAGGACGAAAATCGCTGTGCTGGGTGAACACGTGGCATCGAAAGTCACTACCTGCATGACGTAGTCGCAGGGTTCTGTTGTTTTTTCGTTAGCACACCACACGATCCACTGACTCTCTTTATCTTCAGAGTTCATCCGGATCTGATGAAACATCTCTGATATGTTGCCTCCCAAACCTATCAATCGTTACCGGAACTTGTACAACACAGGTGGTAGTTGGACCGGTCCTTTCACCAACACGGAGTTCAGAGAGACGCCTCCAAAAGAAGCGGCCGCATGGAAGACAATCCGAACTTTCCCTGGTTTGTTGAGATTGAACACTGGGAAGATTGTTAGGTACCATGTTCTATCTCCGGTCCTTTGGCTTTCCTCGGATGAAAGTTTCCGAATGTATCCTTTACGCTCGTAGTCGGCCATCTTTGACCGCACTGTCTCTGATAACCCGGCAATTCCGATCCTGTGGATCAAGCCAATGATGGCCCTCTACCAAAGGCTAGGTTGGAAGCTTTTGTGCGCCCATTTTCTTACGTGGGCGTTGACTTCTTTGGACCTTTCTTCGTCGTCGTCGGCTGAAACAAGTATTGGCGAAGCAAGGATCGAGCTTCATACGTTTGTAGATGCTGGTGAGCTGGGGTACGCTGCTGTTTCATATTTCCGTTTTGAAAAGAATGATCGAGTCCATTGTGCGCTCGTCGGAAGCAAGACGCGGGTAGCACCTCTCAGATTCGTCTCCATCCCTCGACTCGAGTAATCGGCAGCAGTAATCGGTACCCGCCTGGCTGGGAGTATTGTAGCGGGTCATTCGATCCAGGTTGATCGCCGGTATTTCTGGACAGATGCTCGAGACGTTATGTGTTGGATTCACTCAGACCATCGGAAGTTCCCAGTTTGTAGCATTTCGTGTAGGCGAAATATTGCAAGCGACGGATGTTACGGAATGGAGATGGCTGGGCACAAAGGCGAACGTAGCCGACGACGGTACAAAATGGAAGTACAAACCAGATCTGTCACCAACGAGTCGCTGGTTCAATGGACCTTCGTTCTTATGGAAGAGCAAAGAAGAATGGCTCAAATCGTCGCTGAACGCTGAAGAAACCATCGAAGAAATCCGAACGAGCGTACTGCATCATGCGGCAGGGAGAGTTCGTACGATCCTGCTACCACAGAACTTCTCTTCGTGGTATCATCTACGATGTGCAACGGCATTTGATCAACGATTCGTCAATAACATCCGACTAAAGAAGTGCAATCAACAACGGAACGTCGGGCCGCTCACACAAGAAGAACTTCTCGAAGCGGAGGTGTTTCACATCAAGCGAACTCAGGAAGATGTCTATGCTGATGAAAGGGCGATTCTTACAACTGGCGATCGTCGTTTGCATAAGAAGAACAGTCTGTACAAAGTCAGCCTATTTGTCGACAAGCAGGGCGTGATGCGAATTCAGAGTCAGTTAGACGAGTGTGACTTCTTGGATGAAAACAGCAAATATGCTATCGTTATCCCACGAGACCACCCGGTCACGTTACTTGTCGTGCGTGACGTTCACCTACGCTATCATCATCAATGTCATGAGACTTGCGTGAATGAAGTACGAAAAAGGTTTCATATCCCACGAGTACGTACCGTTTACAACTGTGTTCGTAGAGAGTGCCGAGCTTGCAAAATACAACGCGCCGTCCCAATTCCACCAGTGATGGCCTCGCTACCGAAAGCCAGGTTAGCAGCTTTTGTACGCCCATTTTCGTATGTTGGCGTTGACTTTTTTGGACCCCTTTTTGTCGTCGTAGGTCGTCATCATGAAAAGCGCTGGGGGGTAATCGTAACTTGCCTTACAACCCGAGCGATACATCTCGAGCTAGCCGCTTCGTTAAATACAAGCTCATGTATCCTAGCATTGAATAGCTGTTTTGCTCGACGGGGTACTCCAGTAGAAATTATCAGTGATCGAGGAACAAACTTCGTAGGTGCAGACAAAGAGCTGAAAGCAGCGGTAGCAGCGTTGGACCAGGACAAACTCATGACGGAATTCACTACGTCACGAACATCATGGCGATTCAACCCTCCTGCTTCGCCTCATATGGGTGGCTGTTGGGAGCGGCTCATTCAATCCGTGAAGAAAATCCTGGCAAAGTCAAACCACAGCGAGTACCTACGGAAGAGATACTGAGAAGCTATTTAATTGAGGTTGAGAACATCATCAACAGCCGACCATTGACGCACGTTCCTGTGGACGATTGTGCGTCACCAGCGCTTAGCCCCAACCATTTTCTGTTGGGATCATATGACGGATCGAAACCACTAGTCCCATACGACGAATGCCCGTTGGCAATGCAACGTTCGTGGAAGACTTCACATGCTCTTGCCAACCTCTACTGCAAGCGGTGGGTAGCAGAATACCTTCCCACGATCACACGTCGAACCAAGTGGTTCTATCCAGTGCGGCCTATCGCGGTAGGAGAAATTGTCGTAATAGTCTATCCGACTTTGCCAAGAAACTGCTGGCCCAAAGACCTCCATAGATGGACAAGTTCGCTCAGCGGTGGTTCAAACAATTACAGGACTTTACGAGAGACCTGTGACAAAGTTAGCTGTATTGGACGTAGGTGCATATGAAAGAGGATGGCGCCTGCATCCGCCCTGTGTGCAACGCCGCACCTACTCATCTGCATAATTGTTTCGGTGGCGCTTCACCGCTATCTGTCGTAGAGGAGTAAAGTTGGCTGGTGTAGTAAAAATTGACAAATATGTTAGGCGGCCGTCATCAGTAGAAATGCAAATCACCTACATTCAGTGAAGAAGGTTACAGTGAGTTGAGCTTTAAAGTAGTTATTTTCTTTGGAATAGTGCCTATCATTAAGTTTAATACCTAAACCAAAAGTGGTAAGAAATCATTAATACTATATTGAACTTAAAAGTAAAAAAAATATGAATTACAGGTACTTGAAAAGAACGGTATAGCCATTTTTTTTAAATAACCCCCAGGAAACTCACAAACGTAAGTTAGTATTAAGAAAAGTCAATTTAGACTATGTTTACATTATACATTATAAAACGTTTCAGGAAAATTTTATTCGCCTCGGAAAAATAAAGGGAATTAAAATTTCGGACAAATTGTTTCCTTGTTGTGTACACAACAGTCTCCTTGCCCACTTTATTCACCGCAGAACACCAGTTTGCCTTGAACTGTTTCTCGCTCACAACAGCTTTTTGAGTCTTCTTAAGGTTCCGCTTGGCGATGGCCCAATATTGTTCAATTGGGCAGAGCTCTGGAGTGTTTGAAGGGTTTTTGTCCTTGGGCACCACTTGAACGTTGTTGGCAGCATACCACTCCATGGCCTTTTTTCGTAATGGCAAGATGCCAAAACCGTCCAAAATAGAACGGAACAATTGTGTCGCTTCAGCAAAGGCAGAAGACGTTTTTGTAGGCACTCGCTCAGATAAATTTCCTGGTTGACGGTTCCGGTCGCAAAGGAAACGTTGCTGTTCAAGCCACTGGTACAGATGGCCTGCCACACCAGATATTTCTTCGAGAACTTTGACATATGTGCTTGAAAATATCTTCCACCTTTCCCCATCTGATTGCCGTATAAAATTCCTGTCCAGGAAACTGTTTAATGTCTTCCTTGACGTTAGTTTCATCGTCCTGTACCACGCAACTAAACTTAAATTAATAAGTATAGTTCAATACGAGTTGCAGTGTTAGGTAAATATATGAAAAATGAAAGAATTTTAGTTGAAATTATGAAATTCATATGGCACTGCCAATGCAGGGTCAAACTTTTTTTCCATATTTTCCCCAATCCAAACAGTAAGCTCCTCGTAACCATGTACCCTTCATCTTCAAATTCAACAAACGAGCTCACGCCAATCGTTATGCTGCAGACGACCATTGTTAGAAACAAATTTCACGGTCTCTTTTTTTTCCTCCTAGACACGAAACCCACCCCGTGTGTCTTCCCGCCCTGAGTGCGCCGTACAATTGAAAATAATTATTATTTGCAATAATAATTACCAATAAATTGCCATTGAATATCTAATGCCTGTGCGCTGCGGACCCGTAGTTTGCCGAGCCCTACCGTCTACAAAGCAGCATTCGAAGCGCAAACGAGCGAAGCAACGCAGAAAAAAAACGCGAATCGTTATTACTTTTAATTGTTCGCGAATTGGAAGACTAGTGCTGCCACCGGGCTGACCTTGGAACTAGTTAAGGTTTGAATTTGCGTGGAATGCGCTCATAGAACGTCTAGCTAATGGTGGCGGTGATGGTGGTTGGCCATAGTCAGAAAAACCGGGGTGCATCCCTCGAAGCCATCGACGACCTATGGATGGAGAGCAGCGCGTTGCGTCAGACGATTGGAAGTGCTTCGGTCGGTTCACCTCCGCTGACTGCCCCCAGGTGTTATATAAAGCATTAGGTTTAAGTTTTGTTTTTTTTATTAAGAACCTAATCCGGAGCCGAATGCATAATAAATCGAGCTAATATTCTTTAGCTTTTAATTGTTTCATTTTTCTCGTCAATTTTTCCTACGCTTCCAAACGAGCAAATGCACTACTGAGAGCTTTCAGAGTCGTAAAAAATTGAGCAAGCGCCTACATGCTTCGCAATTTTTTTGCACTTTCTGTTACGGATGCGCGCACGTTTGCTGGCCGCGATCATAAAACAATATACAATGTTTCACTCGGTGTACTTAGACTTGGTGGCCATAGGAACGATGATGCTTCTTACCGGGCGTGAACGCTGCCATGATGATACATTTCCTGGTTGTGTAACTTCCACGTTCTATCGAGGGGTGCAGGGAGTATTGCAAATTTTGGCGAGGCGGCCCCCACAAAGTGCTTTGTAGCTACACATTTATGATTGACCGTTGGAATTGAGTAAAGCTCGATTCAAAGTAAATCTGGACGCATGGTTGAATATACCACCGCGTCCTTGGTGGATGAAACAAAAAACGTTTGACAGGCATTTGTTGATGTTTTATTGACATCATTTTTTCTCAATTTTCTGGTGGGGATCAGTATCGCAACGCTTCACGGTGTTTCTCTCCGAGGTCTCTACGTTAGAGACGACGAAAAAAACTTGAGTGATCTCAGACGTTGCGAATCAAAACTAACCCAAAAAGTGCACACCATATATCGCTTGAATATCTAAAGGGTGATACGGTCAAAATTTGGTCAAGGGAAAACGCGTGTAAATCGGTGAAATCGTTTATTTAAAAAATCAAATTAAATTTCTTTTTCAAGTTCAATTAGTATAAAATTCAGGAAAAATATTCAGTTAAGCTTCCGCTTTTCCAAATCCGAATTGCCGGGCCTTACGCTTGACCCCTGCCATCAGATTTTGTACAGCCACCTTGTCCACCTTCTTCGCCGCAGAAAGCCAGTTTGCCTTGAACTGCTGCTCGTCCTTAGCAGTTTTTTTGGTCTTCTTTAGGTTCCGCTTGACAATAGCCCAGTATTTCTCAATTGGGCGGAGCTCTGGCGTGTTGGGAGGGTTCTTGTCCTTGGGAACCACCTGCACGTTGCTGGCGGCGTACCACTCCATGGCCATTTTACCGTAATGGCAAGATGCCAAATCCGGCCAAAACAGTACGGAACAACCGTGTTTCTTCAGGAAAGGCAGCAGACGTTTATTCAAACACTCTTTCACGCAAATTTCTTGGTTGACAGTCCCGGAAGCTATGAAAATGCTGCTTTTCAAGCCACAGGTACAGATGGCTTGCCAAACCAGATATTTCTTTGCGAACTTTGACAGTTTCGTGTGCTTGAAAATATCTGCTACCTTTCCCCTTCCTTTTGCCGTATAAAACTCCTGTCCCGGAAGCTGCTTGTCAAACTTCGTCAGCATCGTCGTGTACAGCCTCCGGGATCGCGCTTTGGCCGTCGTATTTTGTTTATCATCGCGATTTGGAGTCACTACCTTCTTGTAAGTCGATAGTTCGGCTCGGTTTTTGGCTCGATGCACGGTTGTAGACGATACACCCAGCTTATTTGCGGCATCTCGGAGAGATAGGTTAGGGTTTCGCTTGAAACTACCGGCAACTCTCTTTGTCGTCTCAGCGGCTTCCGGTTTTCGATTTTCCTCCGATCCAGACTTCCTGGCTGTCGACAAACGTTCCCCAAACACTTTAATTACATTTGTAACGGTTGATTTGGCAACTTTTAGCGATTTTGCCAACTTTGCGTGCGAGTAGCTCGGATTTTCGCGATGCGCGAGCAAAATTTTGATACGCTGCTCTTCTTGCTTGGACGGCATTTTGACAACTGAAGAGTGAATTCCAAAATCAAAATAGGAGCAACTTTCTACACACACACACCTTCAAAATGAGGGATGTTCAGGTTTTTTAAATGCAAAATTGAAAGAAATACGTCAAGTTGATATTGACCAAATTTTGACCGTATCGCCCTTTATCACAAAGCCATCAGTGGTACATGAGCGCCTTCCAAACGTCTTCTTTTGCCTATTGATGTGGCGGACTTGTCCGTGCCTCGACCTACCCCGCAGTGGGATGCTAGGCAAAAGATGACGTCTTTGGTTCGAGTACCACTGTACACATGCCCTTTCGCTCAATTTTCAAAATCATCTGTTCTATTTCCAACCTGCCGTACACTGACCGAACTTTCAACGCTTTCTTTTCATATCTTTCATTCTAGCAAAAACATTAATGATCACTCTTAGTGCCTCATGGTGATGAGCGACCATCTCCTTCTGCATCAGTTATCACAAGTTTTTAGCATAGTCTCAGTTCTAAGTCCTAAAATAGAGTTATTTTCCCTAAAAAACACTTTTAATCTTCCATAAATCAGCCTCAATTGGATGCCGCATCGGCTACAATTTTATAGTCCTGTGCTGTTCTGAAACTTTTCATAGACTGTCACAGTAGATATTGTAGAAAAAGCTAATAAACACCGCTAGTCTAATGTATCTCCGGAGAACAATATTTGTCTGGTAATTAAATTTAGACACGAAACTTCAACTAAAGGTGCTGCTATTGAAACTCTCTTTTATGATATGGAAAACAAAGATGCCTACAAGAATCTTCCGTTAATGTGATAAAAAAGAGCAAATGAAATTGCTGGACTTAGCACGACAACAGATGGCACAGATTCGTTGAGAAAAAAAAATACTGAAGAAGATTTTGAAACAGAGAAAATAAGTTGGTTCCGGGATCGTTTCCTTGAAAATTGGAGGCCTACAAATACAGGGTGCGGCAGAAAATAATGCGAAAATGTTCAAACTTGAGTACTGGGTTAATTCGTGTAGCTAGTGATTAATTTCTGTCGAAAGTGTATTTGTTTATGTTACCTTTCAAGTGCTGAATCCAAACATTCGATTCGTTTTATTGCAAATTCGTCAAAATGTTCGCGAAAGAAGTGATCACCAGTTTGTTGCTCGCTAAGAAGAAGCCGAAAGAGATTGCCAAGGTGGTAGGGTGCCATTCGGCAACAGTTTACCGCATAAATAGTTCCTGCAGGATGGTCCTAAGCACCGGAAGCTGGGAAGCGGACGTCCGCGCTTTGCACGCACGCCGAACGTGATCAAATTGGTCCGTGCAAACTCGCAACCCAGTGCGTTCCATAAGAAAACTTGCAAAGGAAGCCAATATTTCGGAGAAAACCATGCGGAGAATCATCAAAGAAGACCTGTATGCATCTTCCAGAGCCAAAGTGACACGCCACTTAATTACGGACCGGGTCAAGGAACTACGAGTGACTCGTTCCAAGATATTGCTTTCCTTGTTGAAGAAGGAAAAAAGGATAATCCTGTTCTCCGACGAAAAGCTTTTCAGCATCGATGCTGTGGCCAACAGCCGCACGGGCCGGTTCATTTCACCGCAGAAAATGGAGAACGTTCCGAAAAAAGTGAAATTCAAATTTCAAACCAAACATCCGGCTGGTGTCATGATGTTTGGCTTGGTGGCGTCCAACGGTTTGAAAATGCCGCCTGTTTTCATTGATGCTGGAGTTAAAATCAATACCGAAGTGTATATCGGTATTTCAAAGGACCAAGTGCTTCCCTGGGTGAAGGCCAACTTCTTCGAGGACCAAAACATTGTCCTGCAGCAGGATGGAGCGCCATGTTACACGTCCAATCAAACCCAACAATGGTTGAACGATAACATGAAGTTTTGGCCGAAGACTTTGAGGCCCCCAGATCTTAATCCGTTGGATTATTCGATTTGGGCATATGTTGAAGCAAGAGCCTGCAAAACATCACACCCCAGTGTGAAAACTCTGAAGTCAAGTAAACCAGGCATGCTCTGGCTTCCGGTGTCGGCTCGAGGATGTTATTAATAAAAATGGAGGACAAATTTGTTTAAAAGGACTTTATAAAGATATCTGCACTCGAAAATGTTGATATTATTGCTTGAATTAGTTGAAAATGGGATTTGAAAGAAATAGAACAAATTTTCGCATTATTTTCTGCCGCACCCTGTACTGAGTCAGGATCTCAAGATGTTAGATATAGCACAGTTTGAACGAATTGATCACCCATTTTTTGCAAGAGCCGTTACAGCAGCTGGAAGAACCTCTGCCAGCAGAAAAGCAGCTTGGCCTGGATATTCTTGGAAATGGTAGGAAACCCTTGAAGATTCTGATATCAAATGAAAAATTTAATTAATTAGGGAAAAGAGTGCAGCAAGAGTGAAATAAAATTTGAATCGTTACAGGCATGGAACAGGAAAATCTTATTCCTTCGCCTCTTCCAGCAACTTACTGAACACCGTCAAAACGACGTAGTTCGCAAAACCAACAATCTCGACTCCTTTGGGCAGCTTCAGTGTCAATACCCTATTGTACATCCCGTTCCAAAGCATTGGACCGATAATGGAACCGTGTGGCACACCTGCTGTCATACTGATTGACTTCTGTCCCATATTAGCATCAGTATCGCAACATAATTTTTTAATCTTCTATCTGTCTGGTAAGCACTTTTGCTTCAGACCTCTTTGCAATACGCTCCTACGAATGTCAGGAAATGCCCGGTCACAGAGCTTTACACGAATTCAACCCGTTCGTCTCGGCCACGGTCTTGAATTTCTTTCGTGTTGTCTTCTACTGCTTCTCCTACAGAGTCGTTTTTGGTGAAAAACCCGTCCACGATTACTTTCAGCATGGCTAGAAACCTTTTGGCTTGCATCATTGGATTTTTGATCTTCGCCAAGCCTTCCCATTTCCACTGGGATTGACATTGAAATTTCAGCACAGCTCCTTGAAACAGCTAGACTTGCTTCGTTTTCCTTCGTGCGTGTTTTAATGCTGCCTCAGTACCCTGGAACATAACTCTACGCTCCTCTGAAAGCGCCTTCAGTCTTTGCTCTCTTACGGCGTCTTCTGGCCTAGAGAAAACTAGCACGAAGCTTGCTTAGTGCCCCGCTTCACCGGAGCTCTATTGGATTTTCTGAGGGTCTCTATGGGTGTACCTCTCACAGTGAGAGTGAGAGTCTCACTCACTTTCCAGTTCATGTTTTCCACAAGCAACGAACTGCAGAAGATGAGGTTGAAAATGGATTGTCGATGGTTTTTGCAAAAAAATCTGTCGGCATCCTCGTTTGCCAGCTTAACTACCAGCTTTGGTAGAGCTTCCAGTAGACTGAACACTCTTGTGTTAGTACATCTGCCCAAGCATTGAGGACTCTTCCGGTGGTGGCAGCTCATCGTCTGATTAGACCTTCAATAAGTCCAGCAAGCACCTGGTGAAACCACTCTATCGTTGATCTAGGTTGTGCGTAGCCACTGCATATGAAGATTTCGTGGGTTTTGGCAATAACAAAACCTTTGTGGGCGCTGGAAACCACTTCTTGGAAAGAACAACTACCCATAGCATGTGTTGTATTCACTCTTTTTCTGTTGTAAAATGCCACAACGCCGCTATAATTGAGGTTTATTCGGATGATCTTCATAACTGCTGGCCTTCCTCCGTCTTTTTGTACGACGGGCATTTGTAGTCTCTCGTAACGTGGTCGTTGCTATCCTCCTCTTTGCAGAGCATGCATTCCGGTTGCTTCGTTCAGTCTCTAGCAATATTAGATCGATCAGGCCCTTTGCAGATCCTCGATATTCGAAGCCCATGCACTTGAAGCATCGCTCCATTTGCTTGGTAACCTGAGGGATGATGACCAAATCGACCATCCAACTTTAACATTTCCTGTCCCGAGCCGTTTGTTTGCTGCCAATCTCGGGAGCCATATCAATGCCACCTGCGTTGAACCGTACGCCTTCCTCAACCGGATTGTCTTGATGCCTCCCTGCAATGCCCCACCAGAGCACGTTTTGCCTCATCTGCTGTTACAATCACGTCCAGATATCTGCACTCGACCACTGTCGCCTGGAATAAATCCCTGACGTTTGCACCCTCACCCAGGGACTTTTCAATGAGCTTCTCATAGGCTCTGAACAACAGGGTCCTTCTTCAACTCGAAAAGCATTTCACCTCTCTGGGTGCGCCATGTTTTATGAACACTCTTCCCCAGATCCTTCAGCTTCAGCATATGATGTTCCATCCTTCACTTCAATGATGAATGCACATCCCTTCCCTCTTTCCCGGCGTTTTTTGATTTCCAACTTCCTTCTTCTTCTTATTTCCTTCCTTCTTCTCTCCATTTTTATTCTATTGTTTCCTTTTTTTGTTTGCTTTTTTTTACCATAGACCTTCGTTCTTTCCGTGCTTGTTCAGTTCATCTTTTTCTCTTGGCATTTCCCCTTTCTTTCTATTTTAACTAGTAATTAGAGTCTGATTCGTTTTTTTTTGTATCAGATACTGCCTCCCACTTCCACAGAAGTTATTTCCATTCTATTCGGTCCATTGCTGTACCTTGCCCAAAAAAGCCTCGCTGTCTGCGGAGAGTCCGCGAGTCGCCTTCTACTTGATCGATCCACCTTGCACTTTGCGCGCCTCTTCTTTTTGGTACAGGTTGGTCCGTTTTCGAAAACGCTGCCGTTTTAACAGGGCTGCCGTCCGACATTCTTACGACATGCCCAGCCCATAGTAGTCGACCGATTTTAGCGCATTACACGGTAAGTCTATATTCACGACGAATGATCTAGACCGAGCTTACTACCAGATCCCAGTGGAAGAAACCGATATCCCAAAAACTGCTGAGATTTGAATTCATGAGAATTCAATTCGGATTGTAGTATGCATCTCAGGCATACCAACGCTTCACGCTCAAGATTGTTGGCAACACCGTGAAAACCTATTGAAAGCCTGTCCACATTAAATTTTGGACGCTTTTCTTTCAGTGTAGATTTTGAATTATTTCTTGGATTCAGAAGTATGTATCGTAATAGAAGGCCCATGTGTAATGAACCAAAAGAAGGTATCTTTCGAAATAACTGCATAATTCTTCAAGATTATTAAAAATTCCTTCTAGCTTTTTGACATTATACATTTTTTCACCTCAAATCAGGAGTCTAAGATTTTTTCAAAACATATTCACACTTCTCATATACATAGCCAATGGGCTGAATACCAATTTTTGCCTTTTTGAACATAAAAATTTCGGTTTTCAGCGAATCGATCCTATTTGAAACTTTATCAGAATGCTTATTATTGCACACATACGCACACATATTGTTAAACTCTAAGTGTAATAAGTCTAAAATATTTCATAACATCGGGATGCTACATAATGCGTTTGGTTTCTTTTTTTCATTTTTTAGATCTGATGCGTTTGAGAATGTTTTTAGGGGTTTCTTTGCTTTTCTTAGCAATAGGTTTATACTAATAGACAATTTTCAGCCAAACTGCCATTTGGTAAACGTCCATATGCCATAGGTTCATATGCAAAAGCTATGTCCATTTAGAATCTGGAATAATAAAATCATCTGTATCTCGGTAACGGATTGATGTACAAATAAGTTTAATACATCAAAACAAAGGTAATTCACAGTAGTCAAAGGAAAAAATATCAATACAAATAATTTCTTTTGGCTTCAAATGAAAATTCGCACATTCTTCTTTATTGCTCCCATCAAACGCTGCACACCTCCGGAGTCAACTTTCTTGGCACATTTGTTCCATATTTTGGTCATCTGAGTCGCAAGCCGTTTTTCCACTTTTCTTAAGCTTCCGCTTCATTATAGCCCAACATCTCTAGAAGGGCCGGAACTACAGGCATCCTTGGTACATCGTCAAAACCTGCTGGTACAATTTCCAAGATCGAGTGTAGGTTACGAAAATTTGCTTCAACGTTCTGTTTTGTTGCTTGCTGGCTCGATAAGAACGATATCTTGCTCGCAAACGAATTCTTCGAACGGTACTGCGAGCAGCAGCGTATTTTTGTGCGATTTCATTACCTGATAGTCCAGGGTTTGCTCTGACGGTTTTCAACACCTTCGGGGACAGCTTGCAGTCATATGTTCCACTACGACGCTTACCTTGAGGCACTTTATCCACGCTCTTTCGCTCGCTGAAACGTTTGAGCACATCAAACACGGTTGATTTGGCAATTTGCAACGTTTTTGCGATTTTTATTGCGGACCACGTTGGATTATCAACGTGGGTGAGCTGACTTTTTTCGCTCCTCTCGGCTTCTATCTGGAATAACTTTTGACTTACTGCATGAAACACCGAGAAATCGTTTATTCCACAGAAAGTGGGCGCCTAGGTCAACAAACTGCTGTAAAATAATCATTGCAGCGGTCACTTTCCGTGCCGCTACAACACAATAAGTGATTTCGGATTCTAACTGGACAGAACTTTAAGGAAATTAAGGAAGTCGATCGAAATTTGACCTAAAGCGAGCAGCCGCCCATGATGTAAGCCTTTCACGGTGGCCCTATGCAACCCTAGGTATGGACATGGAGGCATAAGTAAATACAGAAGTGTTTATTGGTGCTTCCAAAGTCCAAGTGCTTTCCTGGATGGAGGCAAAATTCTCTGTTGTTTGTTGTCCTACATCAGGATGGAGCACCATGTCAAACGTCAAATGGCAAAATATGTGTGGCCCCCTAGCAGTCCGGAGCTTACCCCGTTGGATTATGTTTATGATTTGGGCGTATGTTGAAGCATAAGTCTGCAAAACACCTCACCCTAGTGTGCGGTCCCTGAAGTCTTTCATAACGCGCACATCCCAACCCAAGTAACAATTTTGGTTTTGTAAGAGCATGAATTAGACTTCAAGAATGCTATACAACCATGATAAAACCAACAATGTTCCTTGGGAAGGAAAATTGCAAAAACCATCCAGCTTTATTAAGTTTTATGGAAGTTTTATGAAAGTCACTAGGTATCAATTTGGATTTATTATGGTAGCAAGAGGTGCCAATATGTTCCAAATTTTAGTCAGGTTTATGAGAACCTACACAGCTCCATTAGAACGATCTTGAAACCTTGTCTTCTAAAGCTCCTTTTACTCCTATCAAAGATTTTATTTTGATTTTATGCACTCGTAAAATGCTGTTTTGAAATGCCGTTTAAGGACTCATTTAAATTATCTTAATATGATCAGTTGCAAAAGCATTTTAAAACCATTTTGCCTCCAGTAAATGCATTAAACAAATTGGCATTGATAAAAGTCACCCAATGACCAAATAGTTTTATAGTAGCCATTGCGAGGATAATTTGGCAAAACTGTGATTTCTTTCAATCACCATATTGAAATATAATAAATAATTGAAATGTGGAAAAAATAATACACCAAATTTTATATGTAATGCAAATGAACTGTAGATAAAAGACCGATTTTGCCATTCTTTTTGATGACTTTATTGAATTCCATAAATTTTCAGGAGATTTATGATTAATTTATTGAATATATTTATTTCAATTTAGTTTATGTTGATGTCAACTCGCATAATCTCCGCTCTGCTATCTTACAAATTTCCCGCAGCACTAGAACTATTTTTCTTAAATATTATTTACTGTTAAATGAATCAGAAGAGACGAGAATCGAACAAAGCAGAACAACAAAAAACAACCACGATATCACCGTGAAGTTTGACAGCTGTGGCCATTTTGTCCTATGCTGGTTTTGATGGCAGCCAATAGGTTTTATGAAGGTTTTCAAGTGGTCATAAAAACATTTACCAGAACATTTTTAAAATCTTTATAGTCTTGTAGAGGTTTTATACATTTGTTTGCACAGCCGTCTATAGAGTGGGCCACTTTGTATACATTTCAGCTCTAAAGATGCATAGAGGAGGTGTTGGTGGACAAAACAGCTTTGAATGTAGTTTTATCAACAAAGTCGGGAGGGGTACTATACGGCTAGAATAAAACTAATACTGTTACTTGGGATGGCTACGTTCAAAAGGCGTGTTGAGGATGTCATTGATAGAAGGGAAGGGGACGTCGGGTGAACATGTTTGAAAGGACTTAATAAAGACAACTAAACCAACAATTTTAAAGTGAAAATAGAATTTCAAAAGATTATCATAAATTTTCATTTGTTTCTTGCCCCACACTGTACAAGAGACAGACTAATCTTCAAAACAAATAAACAGTTTCTGCGTTTAAGACACACCTACATATTGACGCAATTGTTTACTAATGCATTTTCAACAACGTTTGTCAGGTAACTTTTACCAAATCAGCAATCAAGAAAAATGTTCACCATTGCATACACAGTTTGCACTCATATAGCAATTTACCAGTAAAACAATGAACCCATCCTTCTAAGCCCCTACGCTACTGGATGGTGATGAGGTTCATGGCGAAACCTCCATGCCGGCTTCGGAGACGGCGACCATCGAAATGCAAATAATTAAAACCGGGGGAAAGAAGCGAAAAAACTAATTTGGTTTTTATGCTCTACCCATCAGGTCCGGGCATTATGCACATTCTTGGTCCGGAACTTTGCTGCTTTTTTCTTGTACCTAGGTACTAGTGAGGTACCTTCGCACACTGACTGTCTGTGTCTTCAGCGGCAACATTCATTGCGCTCTCGCGCCCGCCGTGGGGATGGGTTTGAGTTGGAAATTTCCTCCGCCATATTTTATTTAATTCCATTTGCGATTAACTTTGTGTTTGCCCCGGCTTGTTGCCTCCAATACTCCAATTTCCCCCTTGCTCATCCAAAACGGCGACGACGGCCAAACCAGACCAGGGCAGGTAATTTCCTGGAAGCAAAAAAACCGACAACAGAACCTTCGGTGGTTGCCTCCATTTCGTAATGCTGCAGCCCATATGCAAAAGCATACTGAACGAATCTAATTACATGCATGGAGTATATACGTTTCGCAAAACATATTGTAGCGCTTCGGATCCATTGTTGTACTTTTTGTGCAGCATACTGAACGGTTCATTTGTGGTTTAATCGATAGATTGGAACACAGCCACCTAAAGCTACTTACTACGTGAACTGACCTTCTTTCAATTCTCGGAAACTAAATCCAAGCTCCACACACAAATTTCTCCTCGAAATTAAGTTTTTTTTCTTCATTTACCGTCAGACGCGGTTCAAACGAATAACCCCTCAAAGGCGTACACACACTTTAATTAAAAAAAAATCTCTAACCCACAAACACTGACTGTCGGCGTTGTTGCTGATGTTGCTGCTGCTGTTGAGTTCAAGTGGACATCTCAAGGGTCCTTGAGCGAGGCAGTACTTGGCTACCGTGTGAGTGTTGTACGTTTCTAGGTACCTGCGATGTTCAACAAAACAAAGCGCCTGGCCTTACGTAATTCCCTCACAAAATGATGCTTTCTAAGCCGAACCGAAAGGTTGCCGACTCCGACGACCAGGAACAGCGATTCTCGTGCGGTTGCTCTTTAATTTCACACCGCCGACCGACACTACTGGCCATTTGAACCAACATGCTTAGAGTGTGTGATGAGAAGGTATTAAGGGGAAGCAGCCACAGAGAGAAAATATTTTGATACTTGAACTTTCCTTCATCGGGCGGAGACGTGGAGAGCTATCAGGAGACACGATTGCTACGTGCGTTGCGTGGCGGCGTGATTTTGGCAAATTTTGCTTTGGCTAAGTTGGGGTTTTGGAAGACTCAGAAAGTTGAGATTCACTGGATCGTTCAAATCTGCAGTATTGTTTGAGTCCACGGTAAGTTGATTGAATGATCTGTTGATGACCATAGTACCATATGATTCAATTTGACAATGCCTGTAAAGGGTGTCCCATATCAAATAGCATCACGATAAAAAACGGTATAGAAAATTACCCATTGGGTATTTCCTCTCGAAAATTTGGGCAGAAGTAGTTTAGAATGTTTTCTTTTTGCTCTATTTTAATCGCTGTCAATTTTCATCTGTCATTGAAAATTGGAAAAAAGGCTTCACTCGAAAAGTAACGTTACGAATTGATTTTGGGTAAGAAAGTGGGACTCCTCAACTCTCTCATCAGGACATCGGAAAACGACTCGGAATCGTGCAGTCAACGACGAATCGTGTGATTAAACGTTTCTACAAAACCCAGAGCATCGAACGGAAGGAGAAATGCGGCCATAATGGATGTTCTATTAGTGATCAGGATCACAAGCCTGTCGTGAAAGTGTTTAAGCGGAATCCCAATGGTTCGATCGGGGATGTGGCCAAAAAGTTGAATCTGTCAAATTATCTCGTTCAGAAGGTTCCAAATCGTGACCATTTGCAAAATACCGTGGGAAAGCCACAGGCCCAGAAACTGTACACCCAGATGCTGACGAAGCCTTATTGCCTCATCATGGATGATGAAAATTACGTCAAGGCAGACTTCCGGCAGCTTCTGGAGCTACTATTCTTCACAGCCTAGCACAAGTTTGATGTTCCGGAGGAAGTAAGGAAGCAGAAACTTTCAAAGTTTGTCAAGGAATACATGATGTGGCAAACAATCTGCTCATGTGGCAAACAGAGTGCGCCGTTCGTTACTACCGGGACTGTAAACGGGGAGATCTACAGAAGCGTCTGCAATACTGAAGCAATACAAGGGCCTTACGATCTTCTGGTCAGATACAGCTTCGTGCCACTATTCAAATTTTGTCCTGGAGTGGTCACTTTCGTATCTCTCCAACGCACCGAAACTAAGCCCATCGAAAAATACTGGGCTATTATGAAGCAGTCACTACAGAAGCATCCCATGTAGGGAAGACATGAAGAAAATGTGAGTTTCCGAACAGAAGAAACTGTAGCCAGATGTTGTACAGAACCTAATTAGTGGAGCTTAGCGTAAGGTTCCAGCGTACGGTAATAGTATTGGAGTTGAATTAAATGAATATGCCAAAAGCATACTTATGGGAAAAATAGTATTGTCTGAAAGTTTGAAAAGAATCGGTCTACTAGGTAATTTTCTACAACCTCTTTTTTTCGTGATGCAATTGGATTTGGGACACCCTTTAGTGCACATCAAGAAATATAAACAAAATCATGTTTTAAATAGCTGGCGAATTCACTAGTTTTTAATTTTCAAATGAATCCTGGAAAATGTTCAGCAATCCACAGTTGAGTCTGTATTGTTTTAGGAGCCGGTACGGAGTCTTGCTAGAAAACCCAAGATGTTGAACGAAAATGAGCTTGTGCCCATAGCTCAACAAAGTCCTGTAGAATCAATTCCCGATAGGTTTGTTTTCTGATTTTCACCCCTTTGGGAACTAAATTCCGGTAGCTCCGGCCCGAATCAACACTGAAGCAGTTTTTCGTGAAGTGGCCGTCAAAATGTCGGAACTTCTTCGGGATTTTTCAGTCAACCAGGTGCTATAGTTTAGTTTGTTTACGAATTGATGAATTCTGAAGATCTTCCAACGTTGCTTCCATGGTTTTTTGTGGCAATGTCATCTCATCACTCGATCCTTCTTTTGCTTAATAGCAAGATCCTGTACTATTTGGATCTTGTCCTGGTCTGGCTAGGCCTTGAACCTCCTTTTTAAGATTCGGTGGATACTACGAGCTGATGAATGAAGATCTTTCCAGTAGATGAATCAGGCTCGAGGTTGAAAGCAAATATCATTTCTACCGTCAAGTTTACTGTTTTTTTAAGTTCTGGTATTGGAACATAATTCTATCGTTATTTACGTAGTATTGTGTATTCTGAGTTTACTTGAGTGTGGTGCGTTTCCGTACAGAGCAGACACAGTTATCCGGGTTTGCTTAGTTTTTTTCATACTTACCTTACCAATCATAAACAGAAGTTGTCTACATTGTATTCCGTCCATGGCTGTACCTCGTCAGCCTCGCGGTCTGCGGAGGGTCCGCAGATATCCTTCTACTTAATCGATCCACCTTGATTGCTGCGCGCACCTTATTCTTGTACCCGTTGGGTTTTTCTTGAGAATAATTTTAACTGGCCTGTCGTCCGACATTCTAACGACATGGTCAACCCATCGTAGTCAACTGATATTAACGATGTGGGAGGTTCTCCCAGCAACTGATGCAATTCGTGGTTCATCGTGGCCTCCTCCACGTCCCGTCTTTCATCTGCACTCTACCGTAGATCGTTCGCAGTACCTTCCGTTCAAAGACACCAAGGGCGCGTTGGTTCTTCACTTGCAATGTCCATGTTTCGTGGCCGTAGAGAACTACCGGTCTTATTAATGTCTTGTAAATGGTCAAGTTTGTAGTTCGGCGAACTTTGTTCGATCTCAGCGTCCTTTGGAGTTCAAAGTAGGCACGATTGTCAGCCATAATGCGCCTTTGTATCTCGCTACTGGTGTCGTTATTGGCGGTCACCAATGAGCCCAGATGCACACATTCGTCTACTACCTCGATTTCATAACCTCCGATCTAAATTCGTAGTAAGAGGCTTACGTTGTTTTCTCGTGATTTGATTTGGTTTTCAACACATTAATCACAAGCCCGATCCTACCAGCTTCAGCCTTAAGTCTGCTGTACGTTTTTGCGTTTTTTGGGACACACTATTCCCTCCATCCAATCCTCCGGTAAACATTTCTCCTCTCAAATCTCAAATCCTCTAATCACCCAGTGCAGCACTTTGGCCGAATGCTTCACCACCGTGTTTCAATAGCTCGCTAGAGAGTTGGTTAACATCAGCAGCTTTGTTGTTTTTCAAACGACTAATTTCCTCGTCAACTTCCTGAAGGATTGGGGTCGGGATCCTGTCATCTTTTGCGTGTGTTCCTAGATTTAGTACCGTGCTTCTTCCGTTTGCTGTAACATTGACGGTCAGATGCTCCTCGAAGTATTGCTTCCACCTATTACTCACCTCACACTCTTCTGTGAGAAGGTTACCTTCCAGGTCTTTGCACATGTCGGCTAGTGGTACCTTGCCTCTGTGCAAGCTGTTCAACTTCGAATTTGCGTGTGTCGTAAGTACAATACAGTGCTTCTATTACTTCGCGGGCTTGATCTTCCCTCTGGTGCTTTTTTTTCAAAAAGTTGAGTTTTGCCTGTTTCGTGCCTGTCTATTCCGCAGTTTTTCCCATGCACAACAGACAAAATTTTTGATTCGTGAATCTCATATTTGACCAGAGCTGATTATCACTGTGTGTGAGTTAAGCAATCCTTTTCATAGGACTATACATCTAAAGGTGATTTACCAGATAGCTGATGGCAGAAACTGTTTTAACAAGGTTCGGGAAACTCTTATGGACTGGCCTGACACAGCGGCCTGAACTTGGTCATCGTGCACTGTGTCAGAGTGTGGTCAGGGTCGACCTTTTAGAAAAGGCCGAATTCTGAACCCACTGAAACTCGGTTCCTTGATGCACATATGGACCCCCTCTCTCCTACAGGACTGCCCGTGATCGGGACTGTATTACTGCGTGGAGGGTCTTTGGCCATTTGGCTACAATAGAGCCGTATAGCTCCTACTCCTTGCCACTGCCATTTTGCTATCACCTTACTTGGTTGAGCCATTCAGCACCCATCCTCAACGTTATCTAGATTAGTTGTATTTAACGGCGGGTCTACTTTACTCCTACAGATGATTACCCGCCTGTTGTGAATCCCGAAAGCGCACGACGGTGAGCGAATTAGCTCCCACATACTGACGCAATCGACTCAAGTTCTCCCCAACTGCGGATCTATCATACAATGACGGAGAGATCCCGGACGTAGGAACATCATCGGGAAACGACAACCCGCTTCTCCACTCAATCCCTCACTTCTTGATGCTCTCGCCATTTTCACAGTAGAGCCAACAGGATTTGCGTAATGGCTCCGTTAATCGCATTCCAAGCATTTTCGTTAGGACACATTCTATAGACGACGTTAACTGGGCTGGTTTCTGTCCGCTGAAGTATCTGCAATGATTCGAACCGTGGGCAGTCAAAGACCACGTGCTCTGGTATTTCTGGACGTCTGCGCACTCCGGACAGAAGGGTGACACTTCGTATCCCAATTGATGTAAGTATTGCATGAAGCAACCATGGCCAGACAGAAACGGCGTAAGGTAGGAGTTTATGTCTCCGTGTTTCCTTTTTATCCAGATCGACAAATCCGGTATGAGCAGATGCGTTTATCGACCGTTCCTCCCCGTGTCCTATTCTCGTTGCCATTTGGCCATCGACACCGCTCTCACCAGCTTTCGAACTCCTCTGACATTTCTCCGCCTACTACTACTAGGTTCGTAGCTGTTCAGTATGATTCTGGCCACCGTCCTTTGACTTTCCACAGACATAATCTATAATCGTGGCTGTTGAAATTTTGTCGATCATCATACCAAGATACTTCAGCACGCAGCTATGGCATGCCTTCCGATGACGATTTCTGGTCACTGCACCGCTGACCAGATGCTGACCAACAGCACCTCCGTTTTGAGGTAGGCTATCTGCAGCTTCGACCCCTCCATCCGGGTTTCGGTTATGCTTATTGCTTCGGTCACTAGCATTTCCACTTCTTCCAGTGTTTAACCTGTCATCCCCGATAACACGATTAACTCCTGGCTTCGGTAGCGACACTTGCGTCTGTGTTTTTCTCCTGGCCGGGAAATGGCTATCCTCGAGAGATTTCTGCAGTACATGCCTGAATATGTCCAGAAATGCCTGAATTGCCTTTAGGGATTCCATCCGGGTCGGGTGCTTTCTTCAACTTAAGTCCTTTCAACACCGCCACGAGCTTCTCGTTTGAGAGTATCATGCCCTCAGCGTTAACCCATTCTTCCACGCCGTATGGTGTACGTCATTCGTCGGAAAAAAGTCAATCTACGATAACCGGCTCGGCACAGTTCCTTGTAGCAGATCGTCTGGCTCAGTCTTATCGCTCGTTTTAACTTGGTCCTGGCCACTCGGAACACCACCTTATGACTCCCCCTCCTCTCTCTCTCCCTCTTTCCCTCTTCTTCTTCTTCTTCTTATTCTTCTAGCATTTCAAGCTTATTGCTTTCAAAATTCACTTATTATTTGCTATTCTTAACTTAATGTTCTCAATGCACTTCCACAGTTATTAATTGAGAACCTTCGATGCCAGGTACCATTTTTGCATTAGTATGATGGTGTGGTAAGTACAATCATACCCTACCAAAATAGCACACTACGATTATTCTTAGTTATAGTAACATGATTTTGACTTAGCAAGTCATATTTATGTTATCTCAACCGAATGACAACAAGTGTGCTACTAGGGTATGCCCAGGGAGTCGAGAAACTTTCCCTAACGAAAAAATTCTAGACCAGACCAGGAGCCGAGCCCAGCCGCCTAAAGCATGGTGTTGCTTTGTAGCTGCGCCTTTACCGACTGAACTAAGTGATGACCCTCTCTCTCTCCCTCTTTCAATCTTTTTTTTTTCATTTGCCGCTCCGCTGTTGCACTGCTACTTCGCTGTCCCTCTTATCTGCCGTTGCTCTCGTATATTCGCCTAGCCTTTGCCTTTCGTCATCTCTCCCTGACTTCCCTCGGCGCCGGAGGTGATCCGGTAGTTTCGGTGTGGGAAACGTCCGCGACTACCAATGGATATCGTAGGGGAGTACAGTATTCGTAGTCGGTCCGACGATTCCGGTTGGGCAATGACTTCCGGTTCATCGGCGCTCCGACAACCCGGCGTCAATCACGTTGTTCTCTCTTCTCACGTCCGACACTACCCGAGCAACACACACATTTTTCTAACGGTTGAAAATATTTTTATACGACTAGATTTGGTTGTGTTGAAGCTTTCTCAGCAATAAATCATGAAATTAAGTTACTTGGATACTCTGGCTCTCTTGTTCGCTAATTGCTTTTTCACTTTTGCGGCAGCTCGGTTAGAATGTTTATGACTATTCAGTCGACAGTGTTCGACATGTTTTCATCACGACGTATTTTCTCAACTGCGTCTGAAAATCTAAGGAATTCTAAAACCACATACTCCGGTGTTTCCTCTACGTGCTCACACTCCGGGCAGAAGGGTGACGCAGCATGACCACATCGATGCAGATATTTCCGAAAACAGCCGAGGCCTGACAAAAACTGCGTCAGGTGGAATTTCACCTCTCCATGCCTTCTGTTCACCCACGTCGACATTTCAGGAATGAGCCGATGGGTCCACCTTCCACTATCTGCGTTGTCTCACTCTTGCTGACACTTAGCCAACAAGTCCGCTCTGACCGCCCTCCTCACGTTAACGACGTCTCTCCACTCATAGCATTCAATATACTCTTCCAGGGTTAGGCAAATTGAAGTCATTTCGCAACAAGCATGGGCATGAGCCGTAACGTACTGTTCAGCTTCCCTCTATTTCGCTCCGTTTTCAATGCTGCTGGGACTCCATATTGAATTAGCCGCACTCGCCTTCTACTGCTCCTCGGTTCACCGACGTTCGGCATGAGTCTTGATATCGCATTGACCGCCCACCACCTTGTCACAGACGTCGTCTTCATGGGCATGAACATTAAGACCATCACTCCTAGATGCTTCAATGCACGCTTTGACGAAATTCCATACCCTCCTACGCTGATTTGGATGGGCTGAACCGCCTTTCGGTTGCTGACCAAAACTACTTCCGTTTTATGATGGGCCAGCTCGGCTTGCTCCAGTCATCCATGTTTCGGTGGTAACGAATGTTTTCTTCGTAGGATCTCTACCTCTTCCAACGTCTCATCGGTTATCGTTAGGATGACATCATCCACGAATCCGACAATCTCAACACCTTTGGGAAGCTTAAGTGTTAGTACTCCATCGTACTCCAGAGCGTTGGGCCAAGAATGGAACCTTTTTGGCACTCCTGCTGTGACCATGACCGACTTCCACTCCAACTCCGTTATATATACAAAAATTCTGTTCTGGAAATAGCTTCCAAGCATCCATGGTCAGGGACTCACATTCTGTGCAACGCTTTCAGAATGGCCTACCAGCATGTGTTGTTGGAAGTGTTTTTAACGTGAATCGCAACAAAAACGGCTCACAACCGATTGCCGCGTCTCTTCTGTTTGGTTACCCTCTCTGCGATCTGAACGACTATTGGGATAACGCTCACCGTCGAGATTCCTTTTCTTAATCCTAACCAGGGTTGCGGCTTATCATTTTTGACTCAGGCATATTCATTTGCCAATATCTCCTTTCAGAGGGTCGATTTGATAATATGATGTATGATGAACTTGTAGTGCATGAGTAGACCTACAACTTTGTCTAACAGTACATTGCTCTAACTCCTATATCTTCGACATGAGAGCGTATATTCACAGTGATCTTTACGATGATAATCGCGTGATCTTCACCGCGAATATCATCGCGAAGATCACTGCGAATATACGCTCTTATTCCTCAGATATAAGAGATAGAGCTATGTATTGTTAGACCAAGTTGTAGGTCTACTCAAGCACCATAAGTTCATCATACATTATATTTTGAAATTGAGCTTCTGAGAAGAGCTATCGGCAAATGAATATGATGTTGAAGGAGATGTTCGCTCATCACCATGAGGCACCAAGAGTGAACAACAATGTTTTTGGCTAGAATTGAAAGATATGAAGAGAAAGTTTTTGATAGTTCCGCTAGTGTGCGGCAGGCTTGGAAACATAGCAGATGTTTTTTAGGAAAATTGAGCGAAAAGGGCATGTGTACAGTGGTACTCGTACCAACGACATTTTTGCCTAACATCCCACTGCGGGGTAGGTTAAGCAAAAAGACCTACTTTTGACCCTGGAATCTGACGTAACACGTAAATCTGGTCAATGGCGACTACTAGGGTGTAAGAGGTGGTGATGAAGATACGCTGGTGACTGACGGCACCGGTATGGGCTTCGGCTCTTAGCAACGGTGACCGTTCGGAAGGAAGTGAAGGCGAAGAATGCTCTCGATGACGTTTAGCTGGCTATGTGCCCCGCACGTGAGGTTTGTGCCAGTGATGGTGACTTCTCTCCATAGGGGTTTCGTTTTTTTTTTCTAATTTCCGAACTAACCGATCTTGGCGCAAGTTGTTGGTTTGGACGCTCAATCTCAACTGACTCGTACTCGATTACACCATTACTCGAAGACACGAGCTTTCTCTCTCTACAGTTTTTCCAATTTGCACCCGTTCAGGTTCAGTGCATTCAACCACCACTAGACACTACCCCATTTTAGCGCATCGATCCAAAATGACCGTAAGAGATAGATCGAGGTATATATATATATATATTGGTTACCCTCCTTTCCCGTACTCTGTTAAGAATCATTTTAAACAAATCTTACCCGTAGGTAATAAGACGAATTCGTGTGTCTTGGCTCATTGGTGACCGTCGATAGCAACGCCCACAGAGGGATACAAATGACTCCGAACGACGCTAAGGTCTAACAAGGTTCGCTGAGCTACAAAGTTGACCATCTACTAGACATTAATTAGACCGGTAGTACTCTAAGGCCATGACATATGGGAAGACTCGTCAAGGACCAACATGCCTTCCGTGTCTTTGAATGGAAGGTGCTGCATACGATCTACGGTGTAGTGCAGATGGAAGTCGAACCGTGGAGGAGGCGAATGAACCACGAGTTACATGATTTGCTGGGAGAACCTCCAATGGCTCACAACCACTGAACCCGGTCAACTACGATGGGTTGAGAATGTCGAAGGAATGCCGGACGATTGCCAAGTTTAAATGATTATCGGTAACGAACTGGTGGGCTGAAGAAGAAGAGAGGCGTGCTACGGGCACGGTAGATCGATCAAGTAGAAACGGCTAGTGGATCTTCCCAGATCCAGATTGCGAAGTGCAATGAATGGAGATATCTTCAGTCATAGACTTGTTCCAATAGTTATAAATACGCTTATGATTAACCGTCAATTCAAAATGCGTGCAGTATTCAACCGACTTTTGGCTGCATTCTGTTGTTTACATCCAAATTAAACTGAAGTTGTCATTTTTCAATTTATCACACGGAAGTTTGAAAATGCGTGGTCTTTCTCCCGAGCAAAGAAAACGGATTGTGCAAAAGAACAGAAAAATGGCTAGAGAACAAAGTGTGAGCGTCGGAGCAGTTCAAATCGCATTACGGAAGTATCAAGAATAGAGTTCTTTCGTAGATACCCTGTAACGGGGTAGAAAACCCGGTAACGCGGACCCTTTTTTTTAAATGGGATGGAAAATCTGCAACCAGACTTCTGAAGAACTCAGGGTGTGGAAATGAGGGTGCCGGCTCCTCAACTCACTAAAAACCCACCCGTGCCTTAAGCCCTGAACCCTCCCCGGAATCAGCTTTCGGTATTACTACGGGGAGGGGGCTATTGTGCTTGCTAAGCACCCACTTTGTTTACCTACTTAGGGCTTTAGTAGTTAGATGATCCCTGCAACCTGCCTTTGGCCGTTTCGCCATTTTTGTTGGAGATCGAGGACGATCTGGGATGCTGCTACACATACCACGTCCCGGTCCTAGCACATTCTCTGGACCAAATTATCCAGAGTCGTGTCGTGACCGCTTACGGCAATCATGCCGGATCTCGCGCCGTCGAAGCGAGGACATGCGAAGAACACATGTTCAGCAGTTTCCTCAACTTCCGCACACTCGCCGCATACGGAGGACTGTGCATGCCCATATTTGTGCAGGTATTGTCTTAAACAGCCATGGCCAGACAATATTTGCATTAAGTGGAAGTTCATTTTACCGTGGTGCCTACTAACCCACCCGGTTAATTTTGCCTTCAATCGGCAGAAAGGTAAGAGACTATTTCAAGCGTCATCCTTCAGTATCAATCCGAGATGTGGCGAAAAAGCTAAGTACTTCGACGACTAATGTTATGCGTGCCAAGGTTAGAAAGGGTCTGCGGACTCGTTGGAAGCAGAAGCAGCCAAAAAGAAGCACAAAACGGGCTGAATCTGTGAAACCGACGGCTCGAAATCTGTACGACAACCTGCTGACCAAGAAATTGGGCTTTGTTATCATGGACGGTGAAACCTACATAGTACTCGATTATAAAACTCTGCCGGGAGCACAGTTCCATTCTTCGCCGAAGGGAGAGGATGTTTCCGGCATTTACACCGAAGAATTCGGCAAGAAGGTAATGCTGTGGCAGGCCATATGCGGATGTGGATAGATATCTCGTCCATTCATTTCGACAGATACAATGAATGTTCAAATCTACGTAAAGAAGTGATTGGAAAATTGTATCCAGGCATAACACGCCAACAATCTTTTGGCTTGATCTTGCTTCCTGTCATTACTCTAAATATGCACTTGAGTGGCACATTAGGAACAATGTCGTATTTGTACCAACGGAGATGAATCCACCAAACTGTCCAGAGATTCGCCCTATCAAAACTATCTGGGCTGTGACGAACTCGAAGCTGAGAAAACACATGAAACCAGCGGAAAATGCTGAAAAATTTAAGAAGAATTGGCCAAAAGTTGTGAAATTGGTAGGAGAAAGCACTTTGCAGAAGCTCATGATTAGTGTTAAGGAAAAAGTTAGAGAACTCGCCTACCCTACCCCCCGAAAAATCAAGCAAATTGAAATGAAGATGGCAAGAAAACATTGCTATTTACTATGTTTGAGAATGAATTAAAAAAAAATTACAGTACAGGGAACGTCCATTAATTACGTCACGCAAAAATTAACTTTTTATAACTCCCCCCTTTGTCACGTTTTTTGTATGGACCTTCAAATTTTTTTGTATGGATCGTCACGTTTCCCCAAACCCCCCCTCCCCCCTTACTGCGTGACATAATTAATGGACCTTCCCACAGACTTTTTTATTTAAGAAAAAAAGTGTATTTATATTTTTCGGAACAGCCTTTGGTCATGTTTCAAATTAAAATTTTCTGCAGAAAAAAGGTAGCAACTCAAGCAACGCATAGCAGTCATAATCTGTAACAGCAACTTGATTGTGACTGAATAGAGTTACATTGTTGTTATTTCGACTAATTTACAACAACTGTGCTGCTAGGTTGTCGATGAAAGTGATTTTAAAACAAATTTGAATGCATCAAGCTCCTTATGTATGTTATCAGCTGCCACTTGGTTTTAAAATACAATGTGTCTCACAATTGGTGTCACCTTGTTTCAGTCTTGGTTTATTTCAGCTGGGTAATTTCAACAGCGGAATTGATTATTCTCGATTTGAGTGCATTCTTTTGACAGTTTACCGCTGAAGATAAATAAGTGATTCCGTTTGTTTATATTTACCAGCTACCATGGAAGCCATACGAGAGCAAGACTCAAAATTACATTTGCAAAAAACTTAGACCGTGTCAGATGTTCAATAGCCTTAACGCACGTTTGTAATTACTCAAAACTGAGTAGAAAACGACTCAGTTTTGTTAAAACTGGAACTAATCTAATTAGAGTAGCTATGGAGTTACTCAATTCTGATTAACAAGGTCACTTGTCAAAATTTGAGTAAACATGATTCAGTATCTAATTTTATTTTTTAATTTATTTCAATGAAATTGTTGAGTGTTTCCGACAACTGTCCAGTCAAAACGGAAGGGTCGAAATACTCTAAATTTGTAATCTTCTGGTTTGATTGTAATTCATGGATTAAATTTGGCACTTCGACTTCAAAATGATTGTTGATTACTACATACCGCCGTCCCATTTTGAAAATTTTTGATCGACTGAATCACGTTTTTCACTTTTGACAGCTTCATTGTTATGACTCTATTTTTATAAGTACAGCGCTTTTACAATCAGAGTAGCATTTACTCAGTTTTCTTATATCAAGTTACTCAGTTTCCTTATATCAAGCATTTAGCATGGAAATACGAAACAGTTACTCTGCTTAGAGTAGATTTGAAAGAGCGTGTTAAGCACTTCGGAGTGAGTAGGCGTTTTGTTTTCGTACCTTGAAACGGTTCAAGGAAACTGGAATTGTCCATATTCAATACAAATGTGTGAGGGACCGAGTAAGACGTAATCCGGCCGTAAATTGAGCCAATGAAAAGGCTCCTCAGACATGACCTGCGATGCAAACCGTTCAAGAAGCAGCAGGTTCACGGGTTGACGGAGCGCCAAAAGCAAGCTAATATTCCAGGAGATAAACTAGCTGTAGAACGCTATCAGAATGTATTCTCGATACATGGCATGGGGCGCCGTAATGGAAAACTTCCTCTTATTTTGAAAGAACCTAACATAAAACATAACACTGAATATCGAGCAGGTTTTTGAAGAACCATCTGCTTCCTCATGCTTCAACGCTGCATGGGAATACACCAACAGGACTCAGCTCCAGCTCAGCTCACAAGACAAAGAAGACGCAAGCGCGGTGCGCGGAAAACTTGCGCGATTTCATCACAAGTGAAGAATGGCCTGCAACTTCACCGGATCTCAACCTGCTGGACGACTTTGTTTGGGGTTATATGCTTCAACGTAAAGCTCTACGAGAGGGCTTACTTTAGATCGATTCAAGATACATTTGGTTGATATTTGGGACCAAATTCCTCAGGAAATCGTGCGTGCCAGCTGCGATGGGTTTACCAAGCGTTTGCGCAAATTTATCAAGAAAAAGGGCGAGAAATTCGAATTGAATTATTATGGTTTATTTCTATAACATGAATATTTCAAATGATTTTCAATGATTTGGTTGATTTGTTTTGCTGTAGTCCCATTTTGTTTTAGTGACACCTATTGTGAGACACCCTGTACAAAACATTCACGGAGAAAATATTCAAGAAAGGTTGAGAAAACGAACTAATGCCATCCCGTTTTACAGCATTTGAAATATTCCTGAAGGTTAGTTGATTTGTCATTACGAGTTAAACCATGAAATGCAATGATACGATTTAAATTGGCAAAGGGAAACTTGTTTTAAATTCATTGAGAACAAAGGAAATGGCTTTGAATGTGTTATCCATTTTAAATGATACAATTTCTCATTGTTTAGTTATATATCATGAGATTTTCATAAACTATTCATTTGAATGGAGTAACAGCAAGTGCATCGGTATGTACAAAGTGTTCACAATGACAATATTACGTTCAGACGGCGACAGCGACAGCGGTGCAGGCCTTTCGAGAGCCTTGAGTGACTTGCTCCACGACAATCTATACACACAAATAAGCATTGCTGGGTGAACATAAAGATCGTTACAAATCAAAATTGAACCAATAAACAACTGAAAAATCTTCCCGAAAACGAAGAAAAAAACACATAAATCCCACACCGTGTCCATATCTTACCGGCACTCGTTCGCGCTTTCGTCCGCTGCGACTTCATATGGCTACTATTCATAACCGTAGGTCGAGAGTTGGGTTGAAACGAACCACTTTGCTGGTGATGGTAGCTGCCGTAGCCGCCACCGTTGCCCACAGTGTCGGCGTATCCACCGGCGCCGTAGGATCCCGTATCAAACAGCGCACTATGATTTTGGTTACCACCGCTACTACTGCTGGTAGCGATGTTCAGGGCCGTACCTTCCCGATGTTTTGGCTGTTGGTTGTGTCCACTGCTACCACTTCCGGTTGATCCATTTCCGCCACCACCGCCTCCTCCTCCTCCACCTCCCCCTCCTCCACCTCCTATTCCGCCACCGCTACCACTGTTCCCACCACTCAATCCTAGCGAACTCGCCGTTAGGCAAGGCTTCACGTCCAGCATACAGCTTTCGTGAGCAGCGGCAGCCGCTGCCTGTTGAGCGATACTGTTTGAAGTGACCTGAGCCTGATGCATGAAGGCATTGATCGTGGCCTGGTACTCGGCCGGTGCCGTTTGCACCGAGTCCGGCGTTGAGTCCTTGGGTGGTGTTGGCGGGAACGAGAATAGGTGTTGGCTACTGCTGCTAGCACTACCACTGACAGCCTGACTTGTGCCTTGACCGGCAAGTCCGACAGCTTGACTTAACTTTTCCTGTGGGTCTTGAGGACAGGCGAACGGACTGCCCCAGGCACTGGCTCCGGATGTCATCGGTTTCGCCGGATCACTGAGCCAGGACAGCGGACCGTGGAAGTGGGGTCGGCAGACTTGCGGTGCCACGTGTGACGTTGCCATTCGGGATGCTGTGGATGGAAAGAAACGGGGAAAGGAGTTATTCAGTGAATTGACGCAGAAATTTTCATAACAAGACCGACTCTATTTTCTGAATAGTAAAAGGGAATGAACGTAGTGCATGACACCACCATCATCATCATATAAATCCCTGGCAAATACAAACAAATCACTTCCATCTGAGCAAATCCTTTCGACGACGGTAAGCGTTATCGTATTATTTGCGCTGACACACTCATGTATTTATTTTTAATCTGCATTTTTGTTCTGGTTTATTCGATCGTAAATATGATGCTGGGTGCGCTCTTCCAACATCGACCAAGCGGAAAAATACGGCATCACCAACAACGAAGCTATCCGTTCACGTGAATGTTGAAAATGATGAATTTATCCCCCCAGCTCGAAGTCATAGTCGAGCCCAGAATGGGGGAAAAAATGTTACATTGTCTCAAATCCGTCCACCTCCCCGCCATTCCACGCCACTCATGTCGCCCCATGAAACCTCATCGTCATCAACTCCATCACTCATTCACGTCACGAGTTCACCGAGAGACAATCCGTCGCGCAGCTATGGACAACTATTCATTCCGAGAAATCGTTCACACTTTTATAATAACCGGCTCACCGGCTCCGTTGAATGCCCTCACCTCATCTTCCGCCGTTCCTCCCGCGCCCGTGTGTAATCTGATCTCCGACAGCTCCCATACACAGGCTCCCTCAAGCTCAAACGACGGAGGACCGGGCATAATTTCCCAGTTTCGGGAATCGTCCGAAATTTGAATTAATTAAAACCAAACCCCCCTCTAATTCGATACACATGGGAACCTCGCCGAGATGAGCAGCTTAATCTATGTTGAGCAGCAGACTGAATGAGTTAATATTTATTGATATCTTGGGTCAGTGCTATCGCTGAACATGATCGAATTTCCGCTCCACACTCACACCCGGCCCGGATCCCGTATGCATGAAGCTTCCAAATTAATTGTTGACACTTTTCTACCTCTTTCTCGGATCTGACATCGACGACGAGAGCGAAGGATTTTTCCGTTTTGTTTGCCTTTCAACACTCCGCGTGCTGCGCGCCAAGAATAACCTCCGAGACGGTGAGAGGTGCGATCTGATTTGATCTAAATCTGATATCAGTATCTAGATGAACAAGACACAAAACGGTCCCCCGACAGCCCGCTTAGAGGTGCGTTGCGGTGGAACATATGTTTTGGCGCTCCGAACTTCATACACACATAAAACATATTGTGGGAAACCGGCAGCAAAGGTCGTAATTTTCGCTCCACGTCCGACGATGTATCCTGACTGTCCTTTACGAACTTTGATAGTAGGTCAAGCCGAGGAGAGGTACGGCTGCAAGTCAAACAAATCGTAAATTTTCCGGCTGATTTGTACTCATAAAACGATCGTAAAACCACCGAATAAACTACGGTCCCTGCGATCTGCCAGCAAGATCGATCTCACCATCCTGGGATCACTTGAAACGGAACTCGTTGGGCAAAATTTTTATGTTGCAGCGATTTGATGGCGACGATGGCCAACCTACCAATTGTAGCAGGAAAGTCGAGTGAAAAGATAATAATAAAATGAGCAATAATTCGCTATCATCATCTCGTTGTTTCTGGTGGTGATTTCGCGAAAATCAACGCTCCATTCAGTGGCCAGGTAGGTACTCGAAGCAGTGAGCACGTAATCGGAGGGGACGGTTTCGGAGCGCTGGACGCAAGGGTAATAACAATAAATTACAATGATCAGGAAACCGATGAAGGGGAAAAAGAGCTGCTGAACAATACGATTCGAAGGGAAATGGGGAAGTCCGATTATGTATAAGGCAAATTAAAAGATTTGGCTTTGATGGAAAAGCTTTCTAGTGTAGGGAATAGCATGGGACACTTTCAATGCTGAGATTCGGTGGTGAAAGGACATTGCAAATCGAATTTTTATACACTGATTGATATTAACATAAAATCAAATGAAAACATATGGGCAAAGGGAATCGCAGAATAACTTAAGGTCACTTTATTTTTTAATTCCTTGATTAGCTAGAGAGTCTCAGCGCTAGGCTGGCCCGTCATAGTCATTCAAATACCTCAAATATTTTTTTAACTTGTTCGGGGGTGAGATTTGAACTCGTGACTTTGGCATGAGAGGTATGAATGCAAACCACTACGCCGTGGTCGCCCCCTTAAGTCAATAATATTTGTGTTTACATTGAAACAGTCTGTAGATCGCAAACGCAATTGACCTATGTCTCAAAGGATCAGTTTTTCTTTTCAGACAGTTAAACTTTTTCTAGTTTTCAAATTAAAGGGTGTATTCGATAAAAATGGCACACAGAAAATCTTCTGTAACTTTTGAATCGTATGAGTACAAAACCCAGAAATTTGAGTAGATCTTATCCATAGTGTATTATTTACATCTGCCAAGTTTCATAGTTATACATTCAGTAGTTCCAGTCATGTCGTCGAAACAAGAAATTGTCCGTGAGAAAATTTTGTGCACTCACAATCAAAATCCAGGGGCGTCCCACCGGTGGATTGCTAAAAGGCTTGGAATTGCAAATACAACCGTGTCTCGTGTAATAAGAACCTTCAAGGAGCGTCTGAGTGTCCAAAGGAAGGAAGGGAGTGGTCGTAAAATTGGTCCAATGGACAGTAAAATGGCCAGGAAAGTCGTACAACAATTCAAGAACCGTCCAAACATGTCAATTCGAGATGTCGCTAAAAAGTCTAAGGTGTCAGTCGGTTTTGTGCAGAAAACCATGAAGCGTGCTGGGTTACATGTTTACAAAGTGCAGAAAGCCCCAAACCGGAATGAAAAACAAGACATTACTGCGAAAACCCACGCCCGGAAACTTTACACGAAGCTGCTAACCAAATCCGGACTTCCGTAAACTTCCTGGGCAAGACTATTTCGTTGCCAAGTCGAAGTTCGATGTTCTGGAGGATGTTCGAAAGAAGAAACTATCGAAATTTCCAAAGAAGTTTCTAATCAAGCAGGCGGATTTGCGGATGTGGTGAAATAAGTGCTCCCTTCATCACTTCCGGAACAATAAACGGTGCGATTTACACGGAAGAGTGCCTTAAGAAGCGTCTCTTGCCATTCATTAAGAAGCACAAAGGATCAACTCTGTTTTGGCCTGATCTAGCATCCTGCCACTACGCTCGAAACATATTGGAGTGGTACCGAGTCAACGGAGTCAATTTTGTGCCAAAGGATATGAACCCACCAAATTCACCGGAACTTCGTCCAATTGAAGAATTCTGGGAAATTATGAAAACGGAACTTCGCAAACATCCCAAAACTATAAAAACAGAGCTAGAATTGAAGAAAATTTGGGTAAAAACAACAAAAACACTGGGAAAATCGGTTGTACAAAATTTGATGGGTGGAGTTGATGGGCATTCGGGATGGGAGACGAAATTGAATAAAACAAATATTGTAAATCAAAACTCATTAGTAGTTATTCATTCCCTGAAAATTTAAAGAAAATCCGATAATCAGTTTAATTTTGATGAGTATATATGTGTGTGCCATTTTTATCGAATACACCCTTTATTTTGTCTTGCCAATAAATATCCTCAGCACACTAAGTAAGTGGCTCCTACAACATCCCTGAGATTTTGTTTAGACCGGGTCAAATAAGCCCTCGGTAGTTTTTTTTATTAACCTTGTCTTCCCAATAAATAAAAACACTACGACGTTTTGTGATCGGCATTAACAGCATCCATACTGTTGGTATAAACCGGTCCAACATGCTTTTAAAGTTATAAGGCTCGTTCGCGTTAATATCTGAACAGATTAAATTTTGAATAAAACAAATTTCCTGTTAGTTCAATCCAAGATGCATTTTTATTCATTTAATTAGTAATCTTAAAACTAATAAAAGCTACTTCACTAGGCTGCATGAAGAAACTACGAACTGTTGAGTTTTCTACAAACATAAGGTTCTGTGCAGACTCCTCTGCATACTCTGCATTTGCTGCTTTTGTCCAAGATTTTCGAAATTTTTCTATACTTGTAGCTTGTTGTTCATATTGAGAGAGTTATCTCTTCACGAGAGCCCAATACCGCTCGGTAGGTCACAGCTCCGGGCAATTAGGTGGATTTGCCTCTTTCGGTACAACATGGACTCCATTTGCTTTATACCATTTCAAAACATCTTTGGCCTAGTAACAGGATGCCATATCAGACCAGAATAGGCACCGTTATGGCTGCGTAGGAATGGTAACAATCGCTTTTTTAGGCATTCTTCACTGTATATTTCCTTGTTTACGGGTCCAGTAGTGATGAAGCTTTGGCTTGCTCGACCACAGCTGTATATTGCCTGCCTAACCAAAATTTTTCGGGAAACTTTACTTTTTTCTTTGTCCTGAAATGCTCCTCTATGCCACGGTAGCCACGGAAATGCCCCTCTACGTGAGGTAGTAAGTGCTCTCAAGGACATGGAGCAAGACAGGTAATTGTTACCATTGTATCTTAATTAATAAAATTTATTTTTAATAAGTTTGCGTCGACCATCAGTTTTATTGGTTGAATCGGTTGTGTCGACACTTCGTTGCGCAATATTTTGTTGTCGGGCGTAGCGTTTTGCCATTTTTTTTGGTTGCCTATTGTTCGTTGCGCGAGTGATCGAGTGAGCATGAAAAGTCATGGTTTGCTGGGTAAGACGGTCGGTGGTGAGTACATAATTACTTGTGATCCAAATTATTCGTTCGTCATACTCGTCGGGGCACCCTAGCTTGGACCAAATAAGCCACTGTCCCTTTTTTAAAGTGACAACAGCGGCATCCGTAGTGTTGGTGTGGACCTGTTTTTCTAATGAAATACCACTATCAGACTCTGTGAGTGGCCCCAATAGCATCCTCCTGTTGGTTTGAATCGGTCAAAATCGGCATTTCAGCATATATTGAAAAATCACTCTGTATTCCTCATGAAAAACTACAACCAAACTTTGTGATGGCCCCAATAGCATCCCTACTGTTGGTTTAGATCGATTCAAATCGGATATCGGTACTTATTTTCAAAAATTTCACTTGACAGCTTATCGTTAACCAAAACGAACCCTGCTGCTTTCCTATCCTGTTATCTAAAATCCCAGTGATTTCTCGTGGAAGTGCAGAGGTGTTCTCGGCTTCCAATAAAGCGAATATCGCGTCAACATATTCTTACCCTTTCCTGACTTGACTTGCATTCGGGCAGGGCTGGCGCCGGTATTGCCTTAGTTTGAGATTACCAGTTTTTACACATTGAAGATGTATGTTAGTCCCAAGCATCATCTGTTGGTTCTCTGTATAATAACAACTGATCTGGCAAAAACAGAGTAGCAACCTCGGGCGGTCAATCATGCGCAAATGCTCCTCTACGGACAAAGACATCCCGGGAAGCTGCTTAAAGTCTTCCAGCACATAAGATTCATCGTCCATTATCTCACGCAGGAAAACTTCTGCGGGTTCCTGAGATCCGATTTTGTTCCGCTCCCAGCCTTCCTGGCTGTTGTCAGAAGTGTATCGAAAGATCTAAGACCAGATTGACCAAATCACGGCTGCCAACCTAGCCATCCCAAGTAACAGTTTTTGTTTTATTTCAGCCGTTTATCACTTCCTGCCCTTCGGTTCAGAAAGAGGTATGGTCGCTGCAGATTTTGTGGGTGAATCGGTGCTTCATCAACGTTCAAAAGTGCCTGAACCAAATGGACAGCTTGTAATGATCACTTGAACATGCGATGAGGGATCATTGCTCTGATATTCCAGTACGTAGCACGTAGTAATCTCTCATATGCAACCGTTGACCCATTCTGAACAACCGTTGTGAGAATATCACCATGAAAATCTCAAATGCGCATAGCATGTTGCCAATTACTAATGCTTTCTCTCCTTTCTCCTATTCTATTCTCTTTACCATGACCGCGAGCAATACTATACCTGAAGACCTGAAGTATTGTCCAGGCCACATCAAATTGAAGCAATCAGTAATGAACGGTCTAAAACCCTAATCAGTTTTAATTTCAGACAAATTTTCTAACATAAGGTAAGCAATCAAATAACCACAGCAAGATTTACTAAGTATAACATTGTACTATGTAACATAGAACGAAAAAATGGTGGGACCATCAGGGCACCCAAATGAAACGATTTGGATATCGAGCATGAGACTGCCTCAAGGGCTCAATTCTAGTGCTGTCAGCGTGAACTTGACTTTGGAAGGAAATTCTCTACCCTTTATTCGCGGGTTTCGTGTAAATGTATCTACTTACGGGTCCGTCTCTTTTTGGCCCTTAATACAGGAGCTTGATGATCACAAACAACAATAGAATCCTGATCAAATCGTTTTTAAGATTGTTGCACTGTTACGGAAAGTAACATTGCTACAATAAATGACAGTATTACATCATCATCCAAGTGAAGGGAATCGAGCTTTACATGGACGAAGTGCCTCCTTCGAGTAGTGCAGAATCAAATCTCGCCCAGTAGATCTTGTATATGAACACATCGCCCTGTGTATCACACCACATGCCACGGATATTCGGACTCACCAGGTCTGAGGTTAAGTTTACATCCTTTTCGGTCAACTTTTCACCATTCATTTTGGAGAGTTTCAACGTTGAGTTGGAAATACAGCAGCGGATTTCAAAACCACCCTGAATGTGGATTAATCGAACGAACTCAGCTAGTGCAACTGCTTTTTGCTCCGTTTCAAGACTTAACACCATGTCGCCCACATTGTTTCCTTTCTTGCTTACCTCCACCGCTTCCGAATATTCTCCTTCAAATCTATCGGCATTTTTGTTTTTTTTTTACGAACTGAGCCGCTGCCATCACTTGCATGACATACGTGCTCGGCTCGCCTTGTTCATCACGCCACAGAAATCGCTGATAATGTTGATCTTCGGGAATAATTCCTACTTGGTGAAACATCTCACGGATGTCAGCCCACAAGCCAATCTGATGCTCACGAAACTGATATAAGATGCCCACTAATCAGGCCAACTGATCTGGACTGGGAAGGAGTGCTGAGTTCAGAGATGTGCCAAACGCTGGGGCAGCCGCATCCCAAACAATCCGCATTCGGGTTGTATACCGGAAAGATCAGCAAGTACCATACATCTTTAACCATATGGTTCAAATGTATCACAGCTTGTTCACTACAGATACAAATGTGATAGATGTGACTTATCAGAGAGTTTCTCCCTGTCCATCCACAGTATATCGTCCAGCCGACATTGGTTTGAATTGGTTTTATTGGTAAGTCGGGAAACGGAGATATTGCTGATTTTTCCCTACTTCTCCATATTTTAGGAATATTGCCCATTTATCCATACGCTTTTCAGATGTCTTTGGAATAAAACAAGTTAACTGGGTCCTTTCCGACCACTATAAAAAAAATAATATTATCCATTACCATCAGATAATTCATCTTCACTCAAAGTTGTCGCTCATCTTCACTATATACGTCATCGTTTTCGCTATATTGGGAAATGTTTTCGTGTTACTGTTCGAGAACTGTAGCACCTGCGCTTCGAACTGTGGGTCATGCTTCCAGAATCATTTTTTTGCCGCTTGATTTTACCAATAGATACGCCATCTTGGGATCAGACCAAAGTCAAAGCTTCTCTCATCATATCAGTAAGGCTATCATCCGCATGTTCAGATGGTTTGTTTGCAAATTGTTTTAGTTCTTTTGTAGCTGTTTATTTCTTCGGCATGAAGTTTTCTTTAAACACTTTTCCGATTGATAATTATTGTTTTTTATTACCGTACTCAGCAACGATTGTTAGTGTTAAGGCACAACGTAATTTACGGACAGATCCATCTGCTCGAATCATCAGTCAGTAGTGCACTCTCTCTTACGCACTATCCCTATCAGTCCGTCACATCTACCGATCATGATCTGCCGATCGTTATTGGCAATTCCCGAACTCGTATCAACTTTCTACCTACTCCTATCATAGCTTTACAGAATAAAACCGATAAGAATAGGCTAAATCAGTTCAGTATACGATAGAATAAACACCAGTAAACATCGCATCGAATATCGTGTTGTTATAATCGACGGAGTTAATAAAGTGGTATCGTTCCTACTCCAATCAAGAACACTGATTCCTTTAGTCCGAAACGTGATCGCGGTAACATAAAAATTGGTCCTTCGAGCCGGATCAAGGACTATTAGAACAGTGTTTGCGATTCGCGTCGCGTTAAAAGTGTATCGTTCTAAATGCGTGAACACTAAGTGAGTGGAAAAGAACATTAACAATTTGCGCGTGTGGATCGGTGATAATTACTGAGCTGAAAAACAAGTGCTAGTGACCCACAAGAGGCACGCGCTTCTTCTTGAAACCAATAGTGTCGATCTATTGTAAATGCGTGTGCTGTTCATCGAACCATCCCATTATCTACGATTACATCACCGAGATCGACGGCAGCGTGGCGTGGCTTGGGTGTCTCTCTCTCGACCCCTACGGAGGCTGTAAGTAGACTTGCATGTGCATGTGATTCAAGTTAAGGAGCCAGTAGTAAGTTGCAGTACGCCGGCTTACTGAATTTTTCGCAATTTTGCATGACTGCAGTGGACGTGAGATTTTTTCGAGAAATTTTGGATTTGATTGGCAATTTGGCAAACACGTGTGTGACACGCGATTCTAAACGATTGTTCTAGTGCTCATAGGTGGTTAAGATGGCTACTGAGCTAAAAATGCTTTCAAAGCGGGAACGTTTTTGTACGGATTCTCTTAGAAATTTGGAAAAGGCTATTGATAAATATAATGAGGATACGGATAGAAACATGCTAGAAGGGTGGAAGGAATATCTAGAGGAAATTAACAGTGAATTTAAGCAAGTAAGGTTACAGTTGGAGTCCTCCGAGGAATTCCAGAAGGCACTAGGACAATCAATTAAGGTTGAAGGAGGTTCCATCCAATCACTGGACATATTTAATCAATCCACACGTGCAGAATTTGAGCTCACTTATCTGAAAATCAAAGGTTTTGTAATATCGAAAATTCGAAGCACCACGGCCTCAAATCCAGTGGTCAGGCAACCTGGTGTGAATAGCGCACAATGCAGAGTAAAACTGCCAGAAATTAAACTTCCACATTTCGATGGTTCAATTAAGGAATGGCCAACGTTTAGGGACACCTTCCAATCACTGATAGGCGCTACACCCCAGCTCAGTAATGTGGATAAATTTTCGTACTTGGTCTCCTCTTTATCTAAAGAGGCGAAGCGTGTGATCGAAGTTATTGAGGTTACCTCTGCAAACTATTCTGTTGCATGGGATTTATTAGAGAAGCGGTATGAGAACAAATACCTCATAGTAAAATCGTACGTGGAAGCTCTTTTTACAGTCGAACCAATGAAAAAGGAGTGCCACGAGTCCCTGAACAAACTCATTGACGAATATGAACGGAACCTGAGGATGCTCGAGAAAATTGGTGAGCACCCGGAAAACTGGAGCACTATTCTCGTATTTATGCTCAGTTCTCGACTCGATTCAGCAACCATGCGTAATTGGGAGACTCATCGAAGATCAACAAATGTTCCTACGTACCCCGAACTTATCGACTTCCTGCGCAGTCACAGTCTCGTTCTACAATCTGTTGCCGCCTCCAAGCCTCGGTCAGCCGATCCACCTCGCCTGTCCTCTGCATCGCGCACAAGCTTTTCCAAGGTTAACTCTGCTCACTCAGCCATATCCACCCCACAGAAATCCTGCCCTTTCTGCAACCAATCGTTTCATTCACCGTTCCAGTGTGAACCCTTTCGGAAAATGACAGCTTCCGAAAGATTCGAAGCTACCAAGAAAAATGCGCTCTGCATTAATTGCCTTTCGTCTTCACATATCGTCAAGAACTGTTCCAGTGGAGCTTGCCGTGTTTGCAACCAAAAACATCATACGATGCTGCATCAACGAACCATCCCGCCAAGTAGTCAGTCGAATCAATACCGAACGCTGAAATCTTCTCCATCTGGTTCGCAGTCATCCTTTTCGTCGTCCAATCAAGTCAATCACTCACAGTCCTCACCTGCACCAAAACCGCCTTCGTCTCCTGAGAACCCAGCCCCCACAGTCACAGCCCTTTCGACAAGCCACTTCTCGTCAGCATTCAACGAGCTGCAGCATAACTTCCCAGCAACAGTGCTACTGTCAACAGCCCTCGTTAAGGTCTTCAATTCAACCGGCCAGTTCCAGTGGGCTAGAGCTCTTCTAGACTCTGGATCCCAGCTCAACTTCATATCACAATCGCTCGTTCAGAAACTAAACCTGAGACGAACAAAGGAATTCATCCCAATCAGTGGTGTTGGTCTCTCGTCGACGTCATCCAAATATTCTACTACCGTGCGCATCCAGTCTCATCATCCTGGTTTTGATTCAACTTGGAAATTTCACGTTCTTTCTAAGATTACGTTGGAGTTACCCAATCAAACTGTCGATGTTTCAAGCTTTAAGCTTCCATCGGAAATCGTTCTGGCCGATCCAACCTTTGGTCAACCTGGACCTATTGATCTAATTTTCGGCGTTGAGAATTTTTACGATCTGTTGCGAAATGGTCAGGTAAAAAGCTGTCCTGGAGATCCTATTCTTCAGAATACGGCGCTAGGATGGGTGGTGTCCGGGAAGGTCAAGTCTGGGAGAATTACAACCTCAGTCGTCAACCTTGCTTTTTCCACTTCTGCAATTGAAGAACAGCTGGCTCGGTTTTGGGATATCGAAACCTGTCATACTTCTAGCACCCTGTCAGTGGAAGAAACCGAATGTGAAAAACATTTTGCCAAAACGACTACTCGAGATTCCACCGGTCGTTTCGTCGTTGCTCTTCCAAAACGAGAAGATTTCTCTGCTAAACTCGGCCAGTCAAAGGAGATTGCTACTCGCCGTTTTTTATCATTGGAACGTCGGCTTTTCGCCAATCCTGCCCTGAAGAAGGCCTACTCAGAATTCATTCGAGAATATGCCGAGCTCGGACACATGAAGTTGATAGCGAACCCAGAGCCACTGCTTAAAAAATATTATCTTCCTCACCATTGCATCGTACGACCAGACAGCATCACTACCAAGTTAAGAGTTGTTTTCGATGCTTCATGTCCAACTGACACAGGACTGTCTCTGAACGATGTCCTTATGACTGGTCCACAGGCACAAGACGATCTGGTAGCTATAGTCTTTAGATTTCGATTCTCTCAGTACGCCATAATCTCTGACATCGAAAGATGTACAGACAAATACGAATGCATCACATCGATCAGCTCCTCCAATTGATTCTTTGGAGAGATTCGCCGTCGGAACCGATAAGGACATATCAACTGACCACTGTAACATACGGTACTTCATCGGCACCATATCTCGCTACCAAATGCCTTCAAAAACTTGCCGAAATCGGAGCCGAGATGTATCCCTTGGCGGCTGCTGTAGTGGGTAAGGAATTCTATATGGATGACTTACTCACTGGTACCAACACTGTCGAAGAAGGCCGAGAGCTAATTCATCAATTGCTTCAGCTGATGCAATCTGCTGGACTTCAACTTCGTAAGTGGGCTTCCAACAGCCCGGAAATACTCCAATCAGTTCCAGAAAATCTGAGAGATGAACGTACGCTATTTGAAATCGAGTCAGCGTCGCCCGTTAAAACCCTAGGACTAAAATGGGACACTCGCACCGATGAATTTCGTTTCGAAGTACCGCAACATACCGACAATCTTCCAATCACCAAAAGGAACGTACTCTCCGATATCGCACGCCTTTTTGACCCTCTGGGACTCGTCGGCCCAGTAATAGTGCAAGCAAAACTGTTCATGCAAGAACTTTGGAAGGAAGGAAAAACCTGGGATGAAGAACTCAGCGATGTCGACCAACGAAGATGGATCGAGTTTCGAGAAAATCTTCAAGGGCTCGTGAAGCTCAGTGCTCCAAGATGGGTTATGGGTACACCAACAGCTGTTTCCATAGAGCTACACGGGTTTTGCGATGCTTCCATGCGTGCATACGGTGCTTGCATCTACGTTCGAGCGGTGTCTTCGAATGGAGACATCTTTGCAAATCTGCTCACTGCCAAATCTAAGGTGGCCCCACTTGGAACCTCTAAACGAAACCCAACGGTTTGTCTTCCACGACTGGAACTTTCGGCGGCTTTACTTCTCAGCCACCTGTTTGAAAAGGTTGAATCTAGCGTAAATCCTCATGCAAAAAGTTTCTTTTGGACCGATTCCACAATAGTGTATTATTGGCTCTCATCTAGCCCATCTCGTTGGAAAACTTTTGTGGCAAACCGTGTCTCAGAGATCCAACAAATTACGGCCAAGGGAATCTGGGCACACGTACCCGGGTTAGACAATCCAGCGGATGTAATATCGCGTGGAATGCCACCAGATGAATTAAAGGATTTCTCCGCCTGGTGGCGTGGGCCAGATTGGCTCCGCCAACCTTCTCGATTCTGGCCTTCCCTCGTTAGTCCAGTACAAAACGAGTTGCCCAAGGATCAGTTGGAAGAACGATTCATAGCCTTACCGGCTCAAACTTTACCTCCAAACGAATTCTTTTCGTTGTATTCCTCCTTTACGAAGCTCATCCGTATCGTGGCGTTGATTTGCAGATATTTTTACAACTCAAAGCCGCAGAACCGGAACGCAAGACGCAATGGTCCCGTAACAACAGCTGAACTAAGACAAACAACCGAAATGCTTGTCAGAATCGCACAGGAAGAGCGATTCACACAAGAATTTGCAGACATTGCTCGTGATGGTCAGGTCAAAAAGAATTCGAGATTGAAGGCTCTTTCTCCGTTAGTTTCCAATGGCATATTGCGTGTCGGTGGCCGGCTACGCCACGCTCCAGTAACTTATAGCCAGCGTCATCCGATGATTCTGGCTGATAGACATCCCCTCACTGACCTGATCCTAAGGTTTTATCATCTCAACAATCTCCATGCTGGGCCACAGCTGATGACAGCAGCAGTTCGCGAAAGATTCTGGCCCCTTCGTGTACGTAATCTTGCTAGACAGGTAGTGCATTCGTGCACCAAATGTTTCCGCTGCAAGCCAGAGGTCATGGAACAGCTTATGGGAGAATTGCCTCCCGAGCGTGTAACACCAACCTTTCCATTTCTCCGAACGGGTGTCGACTACTGTGGTCCATTCAGCTATCGTCCAGTTCAGCGGGGAGCTCCAATAAAATTTTATATCGCCATCTTTGTATGCCTTGTAACCAAGGCTATTCACGTTGAATGTGTTGCGGACCTTTCGACCAATGCATTTATAGCCGCCTTGCGACGCTTTGTGGCCCGTCGCGGAAGGCCGGAACTGATTGAATGTGACAATGCCTTGAACTTCCAAGGAGCCAAGCGAGAATTAGATCAACTTGTCCGTTTGTTTCGATCCCAACATCATCAACATCTCGTAACTAGCAGCTGCGCTAACGACGGTATTGCATTCAAATTCATACCGCCGAGATCTCCAAATTTTGGCGGTCTTTGGGAGGCAGCCGTTAAGTCTCTCAAAAAACATTTGCGCAGCACACTTGGAAACCTCATTTTATGTCAGGACGATTTTGCAACACTAATAATCCAAATTGAAGCATGTCTCAATTCTCGTCCGCTAACACAGCTCACGGCCGATCCCAACGACCTGGAAGTGCTCACTCCAGGGCACTTTCTTGTTCAACGACCGCTTGTAGCGGTGGCCGAGCCTAGTCTCGAAGGCATTCCAATGAATCGGCTCGACAGGTGGCAGCAGACTCAAGAGTACGTCCGCCGTATTTGGAAACAATGGCAGACCGAATACCTCTCTGGATTGCAACCTCGGACACGCTGGACCCAGCAGCGAAATAACATCGCATCGAATATCGTGTTGTTATAATCGACGGAGTTAATAAAATGGGTATCGTTCCTACTCCAATCAAGAACTGAATTCCTTTAGTCCGAAACGTGATCGCGGTAACAGTTAGGATAGTGAATTATTTTCTCTTCCTGCGATTCCATGGCTTACTTGATTTCCTCAACACATAGTATGTCGCATGTCGCCTCCCTTCATTGTTATTGTTGAAATCTTTTCAAATTTAAAGGCTAGAGTACAGCCATCATCCAAAACTTTGTGTGTTTCTGTGAAAAGAAAAACTTTCTTCACCATAGAATGCCGCGGAAAACTCAAAGTAAGAAATTACAATTGAAAAGCTCATTTTTATATATATTTTTAACGAAAACCACACTTCTTTGATACATGCCCAACTAGTAATTATCAATTGCCCCCCATATATTAAAACATTTAAATGTTAAGTCAAATATTTACCATAATGTCACGTAATTTTATTTTCAAAATGTTTGCGCCATTTTGAGATATAACCCTGGAGAATGGCATATTTGAACAACAAAACGCTTGTATCATTTCAGTTCGCAAAGATAGCGTATTGCTGGGTTCTTGGTTAATGGAAAACTCTTTAGAACATAGTAGACCGAGAAAATCAAAAAAAGTTAGAGCTTAAAAACCGATTTAAAAGGGGTTCTACATATAAAATGCTTCATATCTCAATAAAAAACAAGATAGCAAGTTGATGTTGTCATGCAAAGTTTATGGAAATTGTGAGTTCTACAATTTTGTAGAATGTTTCAAAAGCCTAGAACGTTACACAAAAAGTTAAAAAATAAACCGTGCTCCGATGAACGGTTTATGGACGACTCCTTTTCAGATGCGCTTAATCTTACCAAAACTTCTTTGAAGACACCAAATTGATTACACGTCATCTAAGTGCACTTTTTATTTTATTCCTGAAAATCGCCCTTTCGGACCCATGGGCAATGAGACTACGTCCATTCGATTTCTTAGAAATTTTCCCTTAAGTAGAGGTATCACTTACAGAAATCGTTCCACTCCGAGCTGGGCTATAGAATTCTTTCGCGTTTCGGGCACTTTTTTTCCCACTGTGCAACGCCTTAGGTATCATCAGCCCCAACTCAATCTAATTCTTATGGTCACTGCGTTGAAGAACTTTTACGTGCAGTGGAAACAGCAACACGTAAAGCCGGATTTCCCGATATGAGAAGACTTTTGAGAAATTTGAGAAAATGAGAAAAAGCGTGGGCAAGCAAGGTACGAAGAGCGTCAAAACTTGAGCAAGATCCGAGAGGGCCTTCATCGGAATCATCTTTGATGATGAAAACAAGATTGGGATAGACAAAGAGCAAATATTCCGGAATGACCACATTCATGCTGAAGGAACGGAAATAGAAGCATTTGTTCCATGGGCAGATATGATAGCTCACCGTAATAGCAAATTTCAGAAATTTACAGAACCCAATCATGACGAAGGATATTTGTCTTCGAATGTTTCGATTCGGGAAATGATTTCGAACGATGTTATGCGGATTATGGAGCTGGAGGATGTACGGGACAATCTCAATGAAACAGCTTTAAGTGGGATCATTGATTGTGTCATGCATGTGGTTGCTGGACTCTGCAACTGGCTTTAGTCACCATAACCAGGCTAAGTTTCTAGGAAAAGATGATTCCTTACCTACGGAGCATTTTGTGTGCCTGAAACTTGTATCGGAAAATGGTCATGAAATCTACGTAAATCCAAATCCCCAATTCGACGTGTGTTGTCGCGTTCGGTCTATACACTGGACAAAGGAAACGGATGAAATCGCATTAAAACTTCTCGACCAGTATTTTAAGGAGGTGGATGAACTGAATGCATCACCCATCCTCTTCGACGCTGGAAACGTGACTTTGCGAGTGAAGATCAAAGCAGTCTATTCGATTATAGATGGCAAGGCGGCAAACCCCATTGTTAGAAACCGAAACACTAAAGCATGTCCACTATGTCTGAAAGATGATGAACGAATCGGACCATCCTTCTTTCATTCAAGATTGAACATGGTAGAAGGCCTCGTACGAAATTCTGCTAAGAAACCTGTTCCTAACCATCCAGCCATGACCCACCCAGAAGTTAAGATAGACGCCGAATTGCAGATGACTACCGCAGACCCCTCTGACCTTTGATTAATGAGCAATATTCGAAAACATGGAGAAAGTGGGGTAAAATTGCCACCTTCATGCGATTTCAAGGGACATTTTACATAAGAATAGGCCTATTTTGACTACCGCAGACCCCTCCGATCATAGATTATTTAGCAATATTAAAAAATACGGGGAATTGGGGCAAAATAAGCCCAATATCTCTATTTTCCAACCCGTGCATTGGCTGGCACTACTTCCAACCGATTTCTTGGAAAATTCTACATAAGAATAGGCCTATTTTGACTACCGCAGAGTTCTCCGACCTTAAATTATTGAACAATATTTGAAAACAAGGAGGGAGTGGGGTAAAATCAGCAATATCTCCGCTACCCGACCCGTGCGGTGGCTACGAATAGGCTTACTTTGACTCTCGCATACAATTACTGGGCATTATTTGAAAATACGGGGGAATTGGGGTAAAATAAGCCAAATATCTCCTTTCACTGAATTTTGCGGCAAGTGAGACTCCTTCCATTCGATTCCCCAAGAATTTTCACATGCGATTCATGTACTATTTTTCCCACTGTGCAATGTCACAGGCAGGTACTGTAATGTGCCCAGAACTGCATCCTCATTCTGCTTTGGAAGTCCACCTTTGTTGAAAATTACACCCTGTGGAAGTAGCAAGCGACAACAATCTTGGCGAAGCAAAAGAAAATTGTCCAAGGACGAGCTAGCGGCACGACAGGTTGTTCCCTGCGAGCTACCCAAGTTGTGAAAAAGCTGTGCACCGTCCGAGGGACGCCCCAGTGGCCATGAGCAAATTTAGAAGGAATCCTTGGCAATATGGGCATAACAATTCATGAAATTTCTCCAAAAATATATTGATCGACGTTTTGTGGCCATGAACTGATTTATCTCCGGAACGGTTATTCCGGAACAGGTTCCCTTGGGGTTTCGACTGGCTATGCAAATTGTTAGAAGAAAACCCTGACAATATGGGTATTAAATTCATGAAATTTCTGCAGTAGGATATTTCTCAACGTTTTAGGCCATCTGGTGAAGAGAGTAATCGTCATTGGAGGAACATAGTGATTTCTACATATACTCACAGTATATCTGAATGTGAATCTCTACTTTATGGGAAAGATGAAAGTTAAGGTCATCTCTGAGATCACTTTAATTGTACCCAACAACTTTTTCACTCCGAACTCTATCAACTCATTTGTTTCAATATCCCAGATTTACTGGGAGGTAACAGCAGTTTGCATCTCGGAAAACCAAGATGACTCAACTGCAAACAAGTAGAATCATTCCAAGACTGCCTCACTGCCTGCTACCTCTCTGTCGAATCCACCAAACTTGCCAACCTCCCGCAAGTCTCTCTTACTAGCATAGCATTCCCTTGCAGAAACCCGCCTTAAATGAAACATATTTCGGTTTCGGTTGAACGATTCCACTTACGTGTGTTCTTGTACACGCTTGCCGCGGTCGTGGAATTGTTCCACCCAAAAGCATCCCACCCCTCACCCTCAAAACGTTGTGTCGCCTTTTGGCCGTAATTACTTGTAGGTACTACTACATCCCCCCTGTCCCCCCTGAGTCCTTCCCCAAGCACGCCAAGCCTATAATTATCATACCAGTTGCTGGTTCAGAAACGGAACGGCTCTTTTTCGGGATTGCGCGGTACAAAGGGAGTAGTTGGGGTTCTAACAGTTGTAATAATTATCATTAGAGGCGGTTGTTTTTCTTCGTTGGATAGAACTTGAAGAAAGTCGTCAAAAGTCAGTATCCTACTTTGACTTTTGTTTGGGATTTATTCCTCCACCCTCTGGCGACTTTCTTCAGCTAACTCCGTTCTTCACAAACTCGACTTTCGGTATTCAATTATCATAAATTATATTAAATTATGTAATATATATTTGTTATGGCCTACTATAAGTTTCAGTCTGCACACACTTTCCGGGCCTTTGTTTTGCCAGAACAGTGTCAGGTAGGCTGTGCGTGTTTGACCTAGTTCCCGAGAAACGTGAGGGGGAAGAAAGGTTGCTTCATTAGGAGTGTGCCATTGATTTTGGACTTTCTGGTTTCCCTTAAGACAAATGATGTCGATTAGAATTTTGGTTTCAATAGTTGAATTTGAATCATATTGTCATTATGATAATTTATTCTCGATCGAACAAAAACCTAACGATTGAAAAATTAGCAAAACCGCAGTCAAAATTGAATTCCCCTGTGGAGAACGGCGATTCGGTGAACCTGTCAAAAGTAACAGCTCGGAATCACATTTTTCGCTGCGCGATCTCATCGGAACGGCGCGGCTGACCGAACGGGGGACGGAGACACCGAAAAAACCAATCCCAAAAATTTTGCAGCATCCCAGCCGACGATGATGGTGGTATCTGATGGATCGTACATTTGAAAAATTCATAAATGCGACAGAGTGATCACTTTTTTGTCACATTGCAACAGAAACGCGCCGTCCTCGGAGCACTGCTCTAGTGGCGTTTTGGGCGAGGGACTTTTTTTTTGCAGGGAATTGTGCAGAAGTCAGAAGTCGAATCACAAATGCTTCAAATTCATCAATTTATGATTTGGCCAGCGTCGTCGGTGGTTGGAATGGATACACTGCACAGGTAGGATGATGAAGGATTGTTTTCCACTTGGTTATAAGGATAGAATTTTGAATGGAATCGAGGGGTTCGATGATTGCGACAGAGGTTGTGAAATCGTTCGCTTTGTTTTAAATAAAATTTCTTCACTAAGTCTGGACTATTTTGAAATTTTCATATAGAAATTTGGAAACACAACAGTGTAATAAAAATGACTGCTGACATATATCACAGTCAAAATGATGGGTGGCAACCTTCATAAAACCATATGCTGTTGAATTTGTATGCCCGCATTATTGTTGATAAATTTGCAGTTAAATGAAATAGAGCGAATATACACTGATAGGCAAAATAAAGTGCCCACCTCTTCGTTTTTTTCAATTTCTCTCATTTACTTGGTTCAAATTAAAGTAAACACATTGTAGTTTTTTTTTCTTATTTTATTTTTTATATTATTTTCATTCTTTTTTTGGAATACTGAAAAAAAAGAGTTTTTCTTAAAGAAAAAAAAATCAATTTGTGTTGATAAAAAAACAGTGACAAAATAAAGTGCCCACTTCAAAAATCGATATGTTTTCGATAAGTTTCGATTGGAAGACCCCTCGATTGTTTATGTTTTGATATTTTGACATGTTTTGAAGCAAATGGCTCAACCTGGTGCATTTGTATACGTGATCGCATTTGATTCAATTGAAAAAAATAATGGAGAACGCAGTGCTTTCGAAAGCAATTCCCTTGTGTATCCAAAAATTGGTCGTTCGTGATGTGCAAAACGGTGAATCGCACCGGGCTGTCGCTAAGAAGTACAGTATCAATAAGGCAGCGGTTGGCAAAATTCTTCTGAAGCTTAAAACGTTTGGATCAGTGGTGGATCGCCCTGGCAGAGGCAGGAAGTGGAAAACGGATGCGAGAACGGACACCAAGACCATGCGCGAAATCAAGAAGAACCCGAAGGTAACTGTCCGCGAGATCCAGGAAACCCTTCAGTTATCAGTTTCCGGTCGAACTGTTCGTCGCCGTCTCGTAGCACAGGGGTTGAATAACAAACTTGCCCGGAAGCGCCCATTTATCAGCAAGGCAAATAAAGCCAAACGGCTTAAGTTTGCTAAGGAGCATGCTGATAACCCCCTGGAGTTCTGGAAAACGGTTCTCTGGACGAACGAATAAAAATTCGATCTGTTTAACCGAAAGCGGTGGGTTCATGTTTGGTGTAGATCGAGAGAGGAACTTCAGGAGCGCCACATCCAAGGCACGATGAAGCATGGAGGAGGAAATGTGATGAAATGTGGGAAGCATTGTGAAAATCGACGGAATAATGACGGCAGATTCTTACATCAACATCATGCGAGAAAATCTGGAGGTTTCGCTGATCCAGACGGGCCTTGAAGAAGTTCGTATTCCAGCAGGACAACGACCCGAAGCATACTGCCAAGAAGACCAAGTCTTTCGTCCGGTCTTGTCAGATCAAACCGCTGGAATGGCCTCCACAAAGCCCGGACCTCAATCCCATCCAGAATTTGTGGACGAATCTCGATGCCAGGGTTGACAAAACTGGTGTTACCAATAAAAATAACTATTTTGAAGCCCTAGAGCGCGCCTGGGAAGAGCTAGATCCACAGCACCTAAAGAACCTGGTCGAGAGCATGTCGAAGCGCCTGCAGGAGGTCCTGAAGGCCAAAGGAGGACACATCAATTATTGAAATGCTTTTATTTTACTTTAATTTATGTTTTCTGTAGCCTAAATGAAGTGGGCACTTTATTTTGTCACTGTTTTTTTTTCAACACAAATTGATTTTTTTTTTCTTTAAGTAAAACTCCTTTTTTGCAGTATTCCATAAGTGAAACTTTAAAAGAATATAAAAAATAAGATAATAAAAAAAATACAGTGTGTTTACTTTAATTTGAACCAAAAAAATTAGAGAAATTGAAAAAAACGAAGAGGTGGGCACTTAATTTTGCCTATCAGTGTAGACTCAATTTCTATGAAATTCTATCATGCTATCAAGAAATACTTCTTCTTATTACTGTACTAAGGTGGCCCTCTAGGTAAAGACTGGCTCAACACCAGGAGGGGGGCACCTCTACCCTACATATTGCACTCCTCCAGGAATAACAGCTTTGCTTTTTTTCCGAAGCAAGACGAGACCAGAGATATTTTTGCCTCAGATAAATTTGATACCTCGGCTGGCATACAACCCAGACTCACTGGGATGACAAGTAGCAGTTATACTTACCATTACACTACTGGCGCTTATGCATCTACTATCTTACTTATGCATCAGAAAATTTGATGTTCTGTTTACTCTGGTGGGTGTATTCTTTTTCAGATCTTGGTTCGACTAAAAATGTCGGTATTTTTTGTGATTAACAAAATAATCCTTCAGCACGCACAGAACATTGAATGTATTGTCATTCAGTGTAGATCGAATTTTGCTCCAAAAATTCCTCAACATCAAAACATGCTCGCTCATAGTCAACGGAATTTGGTTCAATTACTCCTATGTTGTCATATAGCAAACTAAGATATTTAACTTAATCGCCTTCGGCTTCATAGTAAGCAAGCTCTGATTTGATAGCCTTGGTCAATGGATCACAGGGACCACCAGTCGACAAGTTTGATTTTGAATTTGATTCAGCTTGCTTGGATCTTGTTTCATTCAGCTGCATCTTCAAGAGGTCCCTGACAGAAAGTTTACTCGATGAATCTGAACCATAGTCTGCTTTTCCGTTGTATCATTCTTGTTCTCGTTGTCTGGTACTATAGGAGTAGGAGTTGTAGACCTATTTCCTAACAGTCACCCTTGATTAAACCGTTCCCAAACCTATGACCACTTGAAAACCTTTTATGAAGGTTGCCATGAAAACCAGAGGGCCACATGGCCACAGCTGTCAAACTTCAATGTTGGTTTTCGTTTTTCCACATTCTTCGATTCTCTGCTCTTTTAGAACATTTAGCATTTTAGAATCTTAGATATTACTAAGAAAAAAGTTATAGTGTTTTTTTTATTTGATACACAATATCCAAAACAAATTAAGTTTTTTAAGCTAATCATGCTCTTAACCATATGCGCATCTAATTTAATTCTGAAAATTGGCACGAAAACAGCCGAATATTAATTCTTCTCGAAAAATGTACGAGTTTAAAACAACGAAAATAATATCAAAACATATACAAGGAGTGTATCGAATATAAGCTATCCACATACATTTGCGATGTATGCATGTATTTGTGATGGTTTTTTATGCTCTGAGCACTGCATGCTGTGCGTTTGACTGTCAGCTTTCTTTTGTTTACTTGTTTGTGCGGTTCAAATTCTGCGTTTTCAAAATGTCGCGTATTGAAAAGGAAGTGAAAATTAAGGTTCTGGACACATGGCTAAGTGAGAAGGGTATTACTATGCGAAAATTGGCGAAGCGGTTTGGAATTCATCATGCGAGTGTTAAAACCATCATTAATAAGTCTGGGGAACACTATTCTTTGGATGAGCTACCAGGAAGAGGCAGAAAACCCGGTTCTTCCAACCCGAAACTGGAGCAGAAAGTGGTATCTCTAATCATGAAGAACAAATCAATGTCAATACGTGATTTGGCCAAAAAAGCAGGAACGAGTGTCGGAATGATCCAGCGTATCAAGAGGCGAAACCACCTGAAGACCTACAAGAAGCAGAAAATCTCGAAACAAAGTGCAGAACAGAAGAAGCGAGCAGCAACAAGGCCCGGAAATTGTATTCGCGTCTTTTGCAGCGTCCGGATGCATGCGTTTTGATGGACGATGAGACCTATGTGAAGGAGGACTCAAAAACCCTTCCAGGTCCACAATACTTTACTGCCGTCGTTGGGGAGGATGTGAGCGATGCGGACAGGTCGATTCAAGTGGAGAAATTCGGTCGAAAGGTACTGGTATGGCAAGCAATATGTTCCTGTGGTTTGAAGTCAACCATTTTTTACACTACCGGAACTATAAATGCGGAAATCTATCGATCTGAGTGTCTCCAGAAGAGATTGTTGCCTTTATATAAGAAGCATAGTACACCTCCACTGTTTTGGCCGGATTTAGCGTCGGCTCACTATGCCAAAACCACTCTCAATTGGCTTGCGGAAAAGGTTATAGATTTCGTTGAGAAAAATATCAATCCACCAAATTGCCCTCAGCTTCGACCCATCGAACGTTACTGGGCAATCGTGAAGAGAGTCTTCAAGAAGACTGGTAAGGCAGCTGGGAACATGCAGGAGTTCAAAAAAAATTGGGCTCAAGCGTCCAAAAAATGCGATGCAACACTTGTGCGGAACTTGATGAAGAGCATTCGATCCAAAGTTTGAAAATTCGTGAAGGAATAATTTAAATTTCATCCGGTCTCCATTATGTTCAAGTTTAACCTCGTACAATAAAGGATCAATTTTTTGTAAGAATAAAATATCGGTTTTCAACATAATTTGAAAGAAAGTTTGTGGATAGTTTATTTTCGATACACTTCTTATAAGATTAGTGAATCATAATTTTAATGAAAATGCATGGAATTTAATTAGGAATGCCGAAATATGTCTCCGATCTACAGTTCATTTACATAACGTTGAATATTTGGTGCCTTTACTTTGCTACATTTGAAACACACAGTTTTGCAAAAAAGCCAATTTATCTTTGCAATAGCTACTATAAAACTATTAGGTCTTTTGCTATCTTTCCTCAATGCCAATTTGCCGTTTAATGCATTTACTGAACGCAAAATGGTTTTAAAATGCTTT